>SSNS01000242.1:663039-673226 GCA_006937985.1 Aphyosemion australe | reverse complement strand
TCTGGGTTGGCACGCGCGCCCCCCGCCCCCCCCCCCCCTCCTCCTCCTCCCTGTCCGGAACTCGACCTCACCAGTCTGAAGCAGCCACCCTGTCCGGGACGAGTCCGGTCCTGTTACTAGGGGCTTCGTCCGGTCTAATTCAGGAAAAGGTTTACCGGATATTTGCATTCAGACACAAACGTCTTACGGACAGAGTCCCGAACATTTCCGTTTTTCATGGCCTGTCTGAAAGGGGCTTCAGACTTACAATACACAGAGAGGAAACAGGGTGGGTGGTGATTCTTGTGTGTACTGTACCTTTACCAGGGATGATCTGTGTCGGCATGAGGTGCTTGTGGTCATGAGGTTGTCCTTTAACACACTTCAACCATCCATATAGTTCTTTGTCTAAACAAGGAAAGACGAGTCAAACACACATTTTCATAATCAGTACCAGCCGCTCCAGCCAGAGGTCTATAAAACACACACACACACACACACACACACACACACACACACACACACACACACACACACACCTTTTGAGCTTCTCCTATCCTTTGCCTTGTAGCAGTCCAGGCAGACGACAAACCCACATTTCTGGCAGACCCAGTGGATGTTGAAGAGTGTTGCTTCACATGCATCACACATTTCCCTGACCCCCCTCACTGCTCTCTTCCACGCCAGCTTGGCTGTGAGAAACAACACAGTACAGCAGAGCTTTATTATCTCGTTTCTTCAGTCAGCTGGATCACACCTGGGAAGAGTTGGCTATGGTAGAAAGGCAAAGCTTTAAGTTAAAAAATGTTTAGGGGTCTCACATCCAACATACAGGGGAAAAAACATGATTCGAGTCTGCTGCATTGAAGCCAAGTTCATGTAAAGGTGTTGAAACTGTAAACACTCACAGTCACATACCTTCAGACCTCTAAACCAAAAGCTTCACACAGAGAAACTCACCATCCTTCTTGATCCAGCTGGAAGCAGTGCTTTCAGTCGTCACCATCTGACAGAACTTGTCCCCGATGAAAGTGAGAATGTGTTTGGCCGTGTTTTGGTCCAGCTGGCTCTCCTCCACAGCCCCAGGCAGCCACAGGGCCAAGGCCTCCTCATCAAACTGCTCTGGGGTGGAGAAGCCATCCATCCGGATGACTCCGTTTTTACTGTACGAGAGCCTGGACAAAGGAGAGAAGGTTCCAGGTAAATGCAACGTAGGTCAAGGCCATGTAATGCAAGGGTTAAGACACTGTCCACAGTAGAGCCCTGTGCAGGACTGTTTTCTTCATCCCGCTCCTGCTGAATTTCTGACCATTACCGCCCGCACCCGCAAAACTCGGAGAAATTATTCCCACAATAAAAGAGGTGCATTGATTTTGTGTCCTCTCTGGTCCTGCAAGAGAAAACATGTCATTTTATAGGCTATTAATACAGAAACCCCATGAATCTCTTTGTTTCGTTTCTCAGGCCTGCATGTCTTTTGACACGTTGGTCAGGATTAGCGCACTTTGTTTTCATTTCGTTTTTAACCCTTTAACGGATTGTGATCGGAGTCTCCATGCCTTATGGCGAGTGATTTCTGCCACGACTAAGCCTAATATAACCTAATATTTAAACATTTATTTAATGAGGAGTAGCCTCATGAGATGTACCATCTCGTTTTCGTGAGGGCCCTCATAAACAAAACAACAGAAGGCAGCCATAGGCATAGACAAATAATGAAAGAGAAAAATATTTTTAAATAATCATAATAATAATGATGAATAAATAATCACCAAAAAACCAACAAAAAAAAAACAATTACAAACCACCACACACACACACACACACACACACACACACACACACACACACACACACACACACACACGTACTCGGACCATCTCACGATGTTCACCCCCACCCCCAAACCTCCAGTACTACAATACAGTAAAGCAGAAAGTCCCATGAACATAATCAGCATACGATAAACACTAAAAAAAAAAAGTCAGTACACAATTAACAAAGCCATAGAATTAATTTTATGTCCAACAGTAACACACACAAAAATAATAATAACAATAAAGATTAATAGCATTTACAAAAGCTGGTACTCTGAAGGCAAGTTAGAATTGCCTTTGGAAAAGTATAAAAAGAAGTGAGACCGAATATCTGCAGGAAGACTGTTCCAGTTTTGGGGAGCCTTTACATTAAAAGCATATTTCCCTACTTCTCTGCTAACTCTAGGAACTGTAAAAAACAAGAAAGTCATTGTGATGAATGCTGTAAGATGAGCTAAAAGGTATAAGATATTGTTTTAGATACAATGGATAATTATAGCGTATGCATTTAAAGACGAATTGTAGTCAGTGATATTGTCGTCTAGCTGAGTTTGTGATCATGTGATGTGTGACATACACGGATAAAGATCCGCTTTAGACGTGATGTTTGTTCCCACGGTGCGGGGGCTCGTTCCGACGCCCGCCCCGTAAAAGAAGGCAAATGACGACTATAGTCGTCAATGGCAGCGAATGAGTTAAAACACTTTAGACTTAAACATATTGTCCATTCAACAAAATATGATTATATATAACTTATAAAGTGATTTTATGAGCCAGGAAAGATAAACTTTATTCAAAGAAGATAGATAAGAAGTCTTGTGATATACCACAGAATAAGTTAAGAATATTGGGTCAAGAGTACGAATATTGGGTCAAAGGCATAGATTCCACATCTCTGCACCACGATGTCAGCTTGTTCTGACCGTACAAGCATGGCCTGTAAGATAACATCTTTCATTTTGATGAAATACATGGCCTTTTGGTACGTTACACTGTCCTATATAGTGTGCAATATCCTGAAATCATATTAATTATTACCCTGAACTTATTTGGAATGCAATTTTAAAATTTGATTCTTTTTTCTCATTCATTTGGCTATTTATTTGTTTATTTTTGTTGTTGCTCTTTTTATATGAAGCTGAAGTTGGTTCCTTTTTTAGTTTCCAATTCAGAAAGGTCAATTCCCACTCATTTTTCCACCCCCAGTATCTTTAATTTGCTTTAATTATAAAATGTTAAATGTTTTATCTCAGAACTCTTGAAATAAATATACTGTTTGTAAACATCAACCTATAGAGCTGAAAATATGTTACTAATATGATAATCCAAACTCATAATTAAAAAAAGGAAGAAAGTGGCCTTCTTTGAACTAAAGGTTTCACAAATTACCACCTGGATTTTATGATTCCAGGTTTGAAGAGTCTAGGTGTTGTAGTTTTTACACTAGACCAGACCTAAGGTGGGTCAGATGCAATAAAGTTATGAAATCTGCGTTTTCTGAACTGTCACAAATCAAACAAAGGTTTCACCAAACACAAACTATTCTTTAAGGGCTCTGCTAATACTCTAATATAATCTAGTTAAGCTTTGAAGAATCTAAGCCTGTTCTAATGTGGTCTACAGGTGAAACTCAAAAATGAGAATCTGGTGTAAAAAGCCACTTATGTCAGTCATCCAGCTCAGACTGAGAGACCATCTAAAGGCTCAGGAACCCTTTGTAGGTGATCTGGATTCATCAGCTGATTAGAGTGTGACACTGAGTTTAGAATATTGAACCTTTTCACTATATTCTAATTGTCTGAGATTCTGAATGTGGGGTTTTCATCAGCTGTAGCCATAATCATCACAATTATAACAAATAAAGTCTGAAATATCTGGCTTTACATGGAATGAGCGTCTCATAGATTAGTTTCACCTTTTAGGTTGAATTACTGACTATTAACTTTTGCATGATATTCTCATTTTTCCTGTTTCACCTGTAGCTGCAAAAAAAGTGCTGAAATCTGCTCTGACAAATCAAATAAACGTTTCAAATATCATCAGTTGTCTTTTAAGGATTTTGCCATTAGTGCAGAAAAACTCTAATCCAGGTTTAAAAACTAAAAAGGGAACCAACTTAAGCTTCGTCTAGTACGTCTTATTTAGTTTTTGTGAAAATGTAATCTTTTGTTCTTCAGACAGAGAGAGAGAGAGACAGACAGACAGACAGACAGAGAGACAGAGAGAGAGAAAGACAGACAGACAGACAGACAGAGTAACCTACCAAGTGTTGATTTGCTCAGAGCTTGAAGTGGAAAAAAATAAGTGCTGGTACTCTCCATTAGAAATCTACCCATTACAAAAGTATTGTATCATGAAATGCCTTTTTTTACAACTAGCACAGATCAAATGAACAGCCTCTTTCAACTATGGAAGAGGCCTTTTGCAGATTCACACATCTTTTGTTGAATACAAAGTCATCATTGAGGTCATCTGATGTCGTGCCACTTCTGAGCTGAGTTTCTGATAGCCAGGCCACTCAGTTGTTCTTGAGCCTTTGATGAGCCTCAGAAGCTTCACTGAGTTAGGGTTTTTTTGGTGGTTCTTTATTTCATTCATTCATAAGAAAAAAAACAAAAACAAAACAAAACTAAAACAAACAGCATTTACATATAATACCAAGCAATGAATGAAAAGGAGCAGAGAGAAGAAAAAAATCTTATAATTTTCTGCCCCTTTTTACAATACAAAATTAAAACAAGAGAAACTTAATTTCAATATTTTTGCTCTTTCAGCTCTTCAATACTTCTAGAATATTTACAATATTACTACTCATTTAACTCTTCAATACTTCTCAAACACCATCATTACATTACATTTACATATTTTGTTAATACATTTTGTTTGTTTGATACATTTTATTTATTTATTTTTTTTTAAATACAGTTAGTGATTTGGATTCTTTTTAGTCCTTATTCTATTCCTTATTCTATTATTATTATTCTATTATTATTATTCTATTATTCTTATTCCTTAATTTTTATATTTTGTACTGTTCTATTGTATAACAACATACAGCCAGAATAAAACCAAGAAGCTTATCTGTCACATATCCTTGATATAATTCTCAATAGTAATCATCTTATACAATCTTTTAAATAGTAGTGGACTAGCAGCACTCTTTAATTTGTCATCTAACCCATTCCACAGCTTAACACCTCTTCTGGAGATGCAGTGAGTTCTGAGGGTTGTGCGGGCACACACCACCTTGAAATTAAATGTTCCCCGCAAATTGTATCCACCCTCTCTATCACAAAACAGCTGTTGAATATTAATTGGTAATTGATTCTGTCTTGCTTTATATAAAATTAGCAGTGATTTTAAATTCACTAGATCTTCAAGTTTTAGAAGTTTAGATTTTATGAAAAATGTATTAGAATGGTCTCTGAAACCAACCTTATGTACAATCCTAATTGCTTTTTTTTGAAGTCTAAATACTGCGTCCAAATGGCTACTGTAGGTATTACCCCATACCTCTGCACAGTAACTAAGATAGGGGAGAATAAATGCGTAATATAAAATTAGTAGAGCTTTGTGGTCCAGAAAAAATTGACATTTTCTCATAATTGCAATGTTCTTAGCTAATTTCTTTTGTAAACTATGTATATGAGATCTCCAGCTAATATTGTGAGTGATTATCACTCCCAGGAATTTATATTCTTTTACTTTCTCTATTTCATTGTCATCCATTTTGATTTTGATTTCAATATCTTTAAGTTCAGACTTCAGCATCGACCCTGTTATGACCAGAAATTTATCAAACAAGCAGATTCAGATTTGTTTTGGTCTCTGTGGGAAATTACCCAATGAAATTAATGTAAACACGACTACAACAACTAATATTATGATACTGATAGCATGGACTGAAAGGCTGTGAACCAGAGACAATAGGACAGAAGTGAAGGTTTGTGCATTTAACAAAACATTTATTAAAAGATAATCAGGGATGATTTAAAATATTCTCCAGTCCACACCCAGACAGAATTATCCCCTCTTCTGTTTCATGATCCGAAGCAGCTGGGACATGCCCACAAAGTTTTTCTGTTTTAATCAATATTCCCACTTTCAAGTGCAGCTCACTCCTCTTGTTTTGACTTTTTCTTTCTTGTGCTTACTCTCCTGATATATTTCTGTTTGGATGCATCTCCATCCACCTCCATGGATTTACCTGCCTGTCAGCGCATCTGACCACTGCTTGTTCAGATGCTGTGTGCTGTCAATCATTGTGGGAGCGTGCACGGTGTCGAATAACTCGTCTTTTTGTTCTCTCCTGCTGCCTGGGCTAACGGTAGTTGACGGTGCTGTGTGCGCAGCGCGCGGCAGCGATGCGCCTTTTGCGCATTTGGAGAAAATGCATACTCGTGCGCAAAACGAGGCCCCTCACATGTTCTGCGTATCGGGAGGGGCCCACTTAAAGCACTGGATTTGCTCAAATAAGATGTTTGAGCTCAATGAGGCTGTAGTTCTCGTGTGGTACGAGCAGAGCGCGCTGGGAGCGCAGCTTGTAATGAGTGCATGTGATTTTATCACTAGAGTGGTGCGGAGCAGCTGGAGAAACGCATCAAAGATGGAACGTATGAGAATTTTTGACGCAATACCGGTGTGCAAAGGTGCGTGTTTCAATGATCATCAGGAGAGGGGAAAACAGTGAGAGAAACATGGAGGGACCAGACAGTAAAGTTTTTGAGCAAAACTGCTGGTGTTCAACCACCTCACTGAAAAAAGTGTGGGTGTTAAAACACCCATGGTCAGCAGTAAAGCGGATGGTCAGATCACCCAACATCACCAGGAATTTCCATGCCAATCCAAAGATCCGATCCCTGTCAGCAAAGCAAAGAATATTCAAAATCATGGCCCGAGGAGGAGCAGATGATCTTGTGCACAGAGAACCCAACCGGTGCGCTCTCATGAGCTCCGGGAGACAGCTGGCCAATTCAGGGAGCCACATTGGAAGAAAGCGCTGCAGGTAAGACAAAACATGACCCGGCCCTTCTCCTTCTTTCATACTGAGAATCATTAGGTTATTCTATTATAATCATTGTTACTTTCTCTTGAAGTTTCTTGAGACTCACGCCATGTTCCATAGCCGAGTCCTCCACTCTTTATTTGTGTCTGCATTGCAGAGATAGTTTTACGCTGAGAATCCAAATCCTTCACTTGTTTCTCAAGAGTCAACTTAAAAGAATCCAGTTGACCTTCAAATCTTTCAAAACGCTGTTTAGCATGTTTATCAGCTTCAGCAAAAAACTTCTGTAGGGTAGCTTCGAGAGACGCCACAGTTAATTCACATGCGGTGGAGTCAGCGTCAGCTTCTTGGGCATTTACCATTTCTGGATTTCTCGCTTGAGATGTCTTTTTTGGAGGCATAATCAACGCAAGATCACAAAAAAGCCAAAGTACCCAAAAAAGAAAAGACCCACAAACACAGAGGTCCTAAATTGTTTGATCTGTTGATAATGGTTTAAGCAGGGAGCTGTGAGCCACCGCCTCTACTCCGCCATCTTGACCAGTGTATAATAGTATATAATAACCAGACTCTGGAGAAGGTACAGCTGAAGGTGACGTCGCCGTATGAACGTCTGCACTGTCAACACACTACAGAGACGACGTGCTTTTCCGAGAGCTTCTTCTCAAACGTTAATGTTAGACGAGGGTGTCTTTCGGCTGGTAATCCGTGGCAGAAATCACTCGCCATACATGCTCATCCCGATCCTGCACTGTTTATTTTAGCCGCCAGCTCCCACATGCAGCAAAGCTCACACCGCCCGCTCCCGCGAGATTTTTGTAGGGTCCCATGGGACCCAATCCCAATGCAGCCCTCTAGTCCACAGCCTGCTTCATCAGTGTGCCACACGTTAAAGGAAAAGTTCGCTTTTTTAGACATTATGTTTTATGTGTTCCTTCACCCACCCAGTGCTCTGTAAACTTTGACCCATTTCACACACACACCCCTGCTCAGAGATTTTCAGGGGAGAAGTGATTCATAAACGTAGTTCTGGCTAGTTTCGGGGGCGCTTTATCTGCGCCGTTTAGCCTCACAAAAGGATTAGCCTCTGAAAGCATGGCTAATTTGCATCTCACAAACAAAGAGAAAAAAATTACAACGTCACATTACAACGGGACTACTTTTTGTCATTCGTATCCCTGCGCCGCTCCCCGCAGCGATAGAACATTCGCTGCTAATCCTGGCTGTATGAGTGAAACAACAACTTCTAAATTCACTTAAAAGTAGTTTTTCTTAAATATATCGAGCCATGGTGCGTACCTGCAGGTTCCCGGGTTGTAACAATAAGGATGTTACAGGATCACCTTTTTGGTTTCACACTTTTCCTGCTAAGGACGTTTCTCTAAGGCATCAGTGGCTTTTAGCAATCGGCTACTCCAAGGATCCTCGGCTGGAACGAGTCAAAACCTTTCGTTTGTGCAGTGCACACTTCAAAGAGGATGATTACATCAGGAAAAAGTTCGGGAAAAGTGAAAGACTGTTTTTGAAGAGTTCGGCCATACCAGAAATCTGGGTAAGTTTTGTTTTTAAAAAATGATTTATTCCGCTATGTCTGGCGTATTCATGCAATCATCTTCACATTTTAGCGCATTATTTATGCAATCATCTTTACACCGATGGTTGATCATAGACTGCAGTAGCTTTGTCAACAATCTGTGTTGATGTGTGTGTTTTGTGTAGCAAATGCAATTCTTCATCCGTGTACTCTGGCTCATAAAGATATCCTAGTAGTAAAATAAGTTTCTTCTTCATCTGATATAGTGTTAAAATGAAATTCGTCATCAGATGAGACGGAGTCTGACATGTTTTCGGCCTTCGGCAGTGAAACAGCTGACATACGAAGCGCTGTTTAATATCCGCGGTGAGCGGCGCAGGGATACGAATGACAAAAACTAGTCCCGTTGTAATGTGACGTTGTAAATTTTTTCTCTTTGTTTGTGAGATGTAAATTAGCCATGCTTTCAGAGGCTAATCCTTTTGTGAGGCTAAACGGCGCAGATAAAGCGCCCCCGAAACTAGCCAGAACTACCTTTCTGAATCACTTCTCCCCTGAAAGTCTCTGAGCAGGGGGGTGTGTGTGAAATGGGTCAAAGTTTACAGAGCACTGGGTGGGTGAAGGAACACATAAAACATAATGTCTAAAAAAGCGAACTTTTCCTTTAACTGTCTGGTCTCCAAACCAGAAAACATACTGCATGTGGCCTTGGTACTGGGAGGTAACCAAAACAATCCAGTCTCCTGACTGCCTTTCTGCCACTATCTCCATGCGGCTGAAACCCCCAAGGTCTCACGGAGGCCAGACTCTTTTCCTTTTTAATAAAATGATTCTCATTTGGTCTCATAAATGATTTCCTAACTTTACACGTTATTTACAATCCTATTCTGTTTCATCTACAATGAATGTTATATCTAAAGTGATTTAATAATGTCTTGACTGGTTTACAGCAATGAATGAATCAACATAAATGTTTATTCTTATAATGCTTCCTTTCAGATCGTAAATACTACAAATGAGTCTACATGATAAATTTAATAAAATTTATTATAAGTATATTCACATATCAATATTACTATATTAATAAATGAATGTTTAAACTATTTACTTAACAGATTAGGAAATAAGTCTTTTCTAAGTGTTTAAAGCCACAATGTGTAATATTTTTACCCGTTTACTACCAAATTCTGTGTATCCAGTGCACAAACTTGTCCTTTTTCATTAATATTTCTCACCAACATCAATTCTAAATATTCCTCTCAGCTTCAAATTTTACATTTTTAATACATAAATTGTGGTCGACGCTCCATTGTCATCCTCCATCTTGAAATACGGTAGCTATTTAGGGACATGTGAGCTCCACGTTATGCGTTTGCACTATGACTGTAACCTGAAAGAAACAGCAGAGGGCAGCAGTGCGCCGTGGAAGCATGGCGTCTGACAATGCAACTAAGAAGAGACGAGACTAGCTGTTACACTGTTGCTGAACTTTGTTAGTTTGAATAACAAACAATGAAATCAAAAGACACATCAAATATGTCAGGTCTTATTGATTTCCAACACTCAGCAGCCGCATATGATGAGAACCCCGCCCGCAACAGCTAGACACCAGCATCCAAGTGTTGTTTCTGACTCACCTCAGCTGATCTTTTCTTCATAATAAAGCTCCCAATCCGGTCCCAACGTATCAGTTCCAAAGTCCTTCTTCAAGAAAGCTCCTTCTATTAAAGTCTCCTCTCTTACCGCAGCCTGCCGTGTCTCTCCCAACGGTGGTCCGCTAGCCGGTAGCCATGTTAGCATTAGTTACCGGTACTTTATTTCCACAGCGTGTCCCCGGCTCCAGCCAAACCTC
>SSNS01000242.1:583096-662839 GCA_006937985.1 Aphyosemion australe | reverse complement strand
ACAGCCGTGATGTTTGTTGACTAAGGGGGGTGTAGGATAGCGCCGCCTCGTTGCCCGGGGGGTGCGCGCGCATCGTCTTGTCGGGGGATGGGGAGGGGGGGCTACGTGTGGCATTATGCATTAAGACTGAACACTCATTAAAAAATGTTTTTTACCTGCTTGAGTAGTTATATGCTTTGTGTGGGTTAGGCTACAGAGACTGGAAATAAATCAATCTCATGCTTTTTTATAAAAAAACGAACCAGATAGCTGGAGTGAACGCTGGAGTTGTTGCCTTTTTGAGTGGGCCACCGTAGCTGCAATACTTACTCGAAACTGCATGGCGCTAAAGAGTCGCAGTTTTTACCATGATTTCTATGAATATCACTGATAGGGCCTTTAAGGAAAAGTGAAGTTTGAGGACATTTTGGTAAACGCTCATTTACACTTGTCAAATTCTGATTTGCCAAAATTTATAAACAACGAACATTAAAAGAGGTAACACTTCCTCTACAATTCAGTTCGTGCACAAGCTTTATGGTGACAGGAGTTCCGGCAAAAGCTTCCAGCTTACACTAATTTATCATTCGTTGGGGATCAACGGGATTTTCCAGTGGAATAATTTTAGCTGAATATGAACCATCCTTTTCCAAGCAATCTTTATTTGCACACTGCAAAACGCCATCAGACGCAAAACTCCGTCTGACCGCCAGCAGTCACCCGGGTTGTATCTCATTGGCCAGCAGTGCTGATTCAAAAAGGAGACTACGACCTTTGAATCCCACAAAAGTCTTAGGGCCGTGATATACTTGCTGTTTAGCGACGCGTACGCTTGTTTAAAATGGCTGCCACGCGTAGCTTGCATTGATTTGAAGAGTAGTTTGTGCACATCCCCCGAAATTAACGTGACGCGACACGACGCGCCCGAATGCTGTAATATACGAGCAACCAGTAGGTGGAGTTGACAAAACGAGGGAGAAACACTCACCATGGTGACTCCATCTCTGGTTTAGAGGTCTTTCACACCATCTACGATACCGCTGCTGTCTTTTTTTCTGCCGTAATCTCAAAATTAACCAGTTACTGATTTCTTTTATTGACGCCATGTTTGTTTTGTTACCCCGGCTCTCTATCCGGTCTGAGTACTCTCGTTTGCCCCCTAGTGGAACACTCCGGTACTACATGCAGTGCAGCACCGCGTAGCACCAAGTATATGAACAAAGACGCAACCTGCGCCAACGCGAGGTTAAACAGCAAGTATATTCCGGCCCTAATTCCACCCGTAACCCGGTCAGGATGACTTCAAGCAGCTGGACCTTCCGAGAATGCCCACAAGGGTCTGTAGATTCTGCACACTGGTGCCGGATGTTTTCTTATTATTAATTTGATAACTTGTTAAACCATAAACATTCAGCCAGATTTATTTTCTAAACCCAGACATCACATTTTCTAAGACACTTAGATTTTTAACAATCTCTAAGCTCATCTTTCATCATTGCTTATTCATTGTCTCAGTTATATTGCTTTAAACAATCATTTATCATAATCTGTCTTGCATCATCATTAGTAGTAGAAATATAGTAATAAATTGATTTTTATAAACTACATTTTTGCCTCCTTGTCAAATTATTATAAAGTGTTGTTTCCCTGGCATACCGAAAGAACCTATTTTTATTATCAATCAAATATTACAGGCTCAATAATCGTGATAATTCATATTTATATGGGATATCACCTCTTATTGAACACCTTTATATTTTATTGAGGATTCCTTAAAAGTAACCACCATCATCACGTTACATAAAGAAAACTCTACTGTAGGATGTAAAGAGAAAAGCAGAGCCTGAGTTTTACCGTCTGAAATAGTAGAAGCGACAGAAGACAGGAGAATGAGCAGGCTCTTCATCTTTTTTGCTGCGAATCACTCGACACTCCCGACATTTCTGCAGGTTGGGTCCAATTTCTGAACACGAGTCGTCCTGCAAGAAGGACTCCCCAGTCTGCTTCAGCTTCCTCACCTTCCTCCAGTCCTTCAGCACCGAGCGGGGGATTCCATCTGAAGACAGAACTGAATTATTGTTTGGTTCATAGAAAGATAGTTGCTATGGCAATGCAGGAAACATAAAGCCTGGGACACACAGGAGACAGACGTGCCGCGCCGCGTCATGTCCGCGCCGTCATTTTAAAAAGAAGCCATTAGAAGCTATGAGAGTGGCTACACTGGGAGCGCAGCGTCGCGTCCCAGAAGCGCCGGTCCGCGCAGAGGCGCTGAAGATACGCGGCAGTTCTATTTCAAGCGCCGCGCCGCGGCCAGATGTTGTGACTATCACGTGACTTTCCAAGAAGCGTTCAGCGCTACAGTCTTTGGTTCAGCGGCGCGGCGCTTCCTGTGTGACCATTTAACTGTGGCGCTTCCATGGCGCAGCGCATCTGTCTCCTGTGTGTCCCAGGCTTAAGGTCGGATAGGAATGCTACCAACCAGATTAACCACTGCTCCCAGTTTCAGTTACATGTTGTCATTGAGAAGCATATTGGAACACAAACAACTAAAGACCTGCCAACTTTGTCAAAGATTTTTGAGTACCACTTGCGTGGCTTTTTATTGCAGACTTTTGCAACTCCATTATTTCAATACTTAATCAAAATTAATAAAAAAATATTTTAATATGTATTGAATTGGTAATGATTTACTCAGGAATGTGATTGGGTTAAGGGAAAAAAACCTGAAAATGGCCCGGGGTGTGGGGGCCTATGGCTGGAGCATTTTCACCAATTTTAAGTGTGTTTCTTGGCTCTCTCGGGCATGTTTTCTTAAATATTGTACCCACTGTCTACTCACTGTAAGGTATTGAAACACATAGCTTTTATCGTCTTCAGGCACAACACTGCCATGTTGTACTTGTAAACTTTTCCCTACTCAGACATACCTTGGTTTGGTGCAGGCTGTGTTTTTGTTTTTTCTTGTTTGCATGGTTTGTTTCTCTTTTCTGTTAAAGGTCTGAAATAGGGCTGCAGCTATCAAATATTTTAGTATTTGAATATTCTATCAAATCCTCTGTCAATTCATCGAATATTCTATTTGATAATGTTCCAAGTGAAATGAGATTGTGGTCTGCTGCTAAAATATGAAGTAAAACAACTAAATTATGAGGATGAAATATCAGACTCATATTATAAAAATATGGGAACCGGTGGACGGAGAGAGGCAGCGGGCAGGATGAAGCAGGGAGGAGGGGGCAGGGGTGTTACGCAATAGGTTAGGCAGAATTGTTTTTCTTCACTTTTCTACGATGATTGGCTTAAACTTCTTCACCACGCCGCTGAGTCGTGTTGGCAGACATGAGTACCACACGTGCGAATTTGCTACAAAACTCACGTCTGCAGCTTCTTGTGTAGTTTAGAGGGGTGAGTCGTACCAGTGTAATTAGATGCCAAATTGCGTACTTCCTACGCAAAATGCGTACAGGTTGGCAGGTCTGCGACTAGTTCAGTCTGGTTCAGGGGGGAGTCCAAACCAAAGCCCTCCACCAGCTAAGACACTTTTACACATTCATGTTCCGACTTCTACTAAACAGAGGCCTAACAAAAAAAAATGGTAAATAAAAATAATTTTCAAATGAAAAAGGTTGTATTTTATCAGTCAGGATTGTTGCTTTATTTATAATTTTATGGTGAAAAGAACCACAAACCCTTAGTGAGTTTATCGAAAAAGCATACTTCTCATCCAAGTATCAGTCAGGTACTGGAAATTATTGATCCTCCGTGCAAGCCTTCGCTTGCTTTTCAGCTAGCTATGAGCTACTGACATTTGTTTGTCCTCCCTCATCCCAGAATGTAACATAAACCTGGCTATAGGAAGGAGTTTGGCTCCAACCTGTCACGCTGGCATTGTCACTGTGTCTGATCACATTCACACTACAAACAAACAGCTCTGGAGTTTGGTTAAAGCACGGGGCCTCATTTGTAAAGGTTTGGATAGAATCTGTACTAAAACTACTTAAAGGTGCAATTTTTTAGACTGTCATCCCGTGGTCAAATGAAAGTACTGCTGTCCATTTTTCTGATCAAAAATATTCTCTCTCGCTCCCGTTCCATGAGTTTCACGGCTGTTGTTAGTTACGGATCAGCACCAGAAGATTCTAGATGACAAGTGAAGACGTGTATTACACAGTGAGTTGATAGGTAGATAAATACAGGTGCTAGTCATATAATTAGAATATCATGAAAAAGTTCATTTATTTCAGGAATTCTATTCAAAATGTGAAACTTGTATATTAGATTCATTCATGGCACACAGACTGATTTATTTCAAATAATAATAATAGAATAGAATAGACTTTATTGATCCCACAGTGGGGAAATTCACTTGTCACAGCAGCACCATCACTCAAAAGGTAATTAGAAGAAAGATAACAACAAGGATACATGTATATACACATAGGCAGTAATCTAGTATTGTAATCTTAGATCACTAAAAAAAACCACAAATAAAGATGAAAACAAACTTGGTAACAGCACTATGCAGCATACTGTAAGAGACACAGACAACAATGTGAATCTGGTATTGCACAAGTATAGAACACATACTGAATATTGCATTGGTGTTATTGTGTACCAGGATGATACCAGTACAGCTTAAACTGAGGAGTTATACACTCTTACTGCAGAGGGGATGAAAGATCTGCGATAGCGCTCAGTTCCAACCAGTAAGATTTCTGTTTATTTCAGAAATTTTGATGATTATAACTGACAACTAATGAAAATCCCAAATTCAGTTTCTCAAAATATTACAATATCAATCTAGACCAATGCAGAAAAAAGAATTTTAGAAATGTTGGCCAACTGAAAAGTATGAACATGAAAGGTATGAGCATGTACAGCACTCAGTATTTAGTTGGGGCTCCTTTGGACTGGATTACTGCAGCAATGTGGCGTGGCATGGAGTCGATCAGTCTGTGGCACTGCTCAGGTGTAAAGAGAGCACATGTTGCTCTGATAGTGGCCTTCAGCTCTTCTGAATTGTTGGGTCTGGCGTATTGCATCTTCCTCTTCACAATACCCTATAGATTTTTTATGGGGTTATGGTCAGGCCAGTTTGATGGCCAATCAAGAATAGGGTCCTTAAACCAGGTACTGGTAGCTTTGGCATTTTGGGATTTCATTAGTTGTCAGTTATAGTAATCAAAATTGACGAAATAAACAATTTTTAAAAATCTGTGTGGAATGAATGAATCTAATATACAAGTTTCACTTGCTGCCGCATAACTACCAGACACGACCGCGGGCCACAGCAAAACAATCGAACCAGGTGGCGCTCAGGAGGTAATCACCAGTTGATCTGTGGCATTTCACAGGTAACCATGACAGTGGAGAGGTCTAGAAAATGCAGTTTCATAGAGAATGAAATAGAGGTGCTTGTGGGTGCCGCAGAGACATGAAAAAACATTTACTGCCTTCTAGTAGCATAGTGTTATTGCAGTGGTGAGTGGTGACTGTGGTGTGTCCCCATGGCTAACAGATGCTGTTTTAATGGTCTTATAGTTTGAGTAACCCTGGATGCGCTGTCATGTGTCAATGTCGTGTTGTGACAATTAATGAAAAATTATCTGTCTACACTAAATCACCAATTTCAACCCATCAACGTAGAACAGATTGTAACATATTTTCATTAAGGTTCTCATTTTCATTCTCAGTTCAGAGATGGTGTGTTTGTGTGTGTCTAAAGTCAGTAAATGTAGATTAAATTCACCATGCCACCATCTCACTGGCTGTACTCACAGTTTTCTGTTCCCTAAATGTGCTTACACCAGGGTCAGAGTTGGATTAAAGTTGCCACATTTTTCCATCAAACTTTTCTTTATAAATCACAAAGTCAGTGTAGAAAATGACTTAATCAGATTTTGCACTCAAATACTGATCAGAGTAATGCTGGGCTTACACCTAAGGATTTTCACGGTCTCAGACTAAAGACTGGCAGTCTTTAGAAATCTTATTGGAGTCTCTGCGCGCTCCCGTCGTCTCGATCGTTAAATGTAATGTGATAATCTGCTGTCGGCGACCCGATTTATGCCAGTCTTTCTCTAGTCTTTCACTTCCAGCATGCTAGATATTGTCTCTAGTCGAAGTGTAGTCGTAGTGACGTACAACAACCAATAAAATACGTTCTCGCAGCGGAACCAGGAAGCTCCGTCAGTCATAACAACACAAACGTGTCTACAGACGTTGAAAAAAAACCCAAATTCCACTATCTCCGCTCCGGTGTGACGCCGGAGAACCTCCGCAGTCAATGTACAGAAATCACAACCGCCCAACAGTTCGTGCCGGAGCGGAGCGGAGATAGTGGAATTTGGGTTCAAGCAGGCGAAAGTGGACCGTGGAGAGAGAGGAGCGCTTGGTCGAGCTGTGGGCTAAGCAGCCGTGTCTTTGGCATAAACTGCCATTCATACCATGATGGGGGGGACGGAAAGAAGTGCCCATATTCTCTGACGCTTTCTCTTCTGTTTCTTTTCACTACAAACGACTGCAGTGGCAAAAGCTAGTAGCTATAAGCTGCTGCTTCATCTCCATTTTAAACTTCTGCAGAGCATTAGCGGGAATAAAATGCTAAAATAATCTAGTTGTAGTCGTGTAAATAGTGTTCCTACAAGATTCAGCAATTAGTCTGAGACTAGTCTAGGACTAAAAACTGTCTTTAGATGTGAGCTGAAAATCTTTTGGAGTCTTTTCAAAATCTTTTTAAAGTCTGTAGGTGTAAGCCCAGCATAACCCTGAGCAGAAAGCCTTGTCCTTGAGAAATGTTACGCCCTCCCATTAAAAACCAGCACCAAGCTCTTTTAGGAGGGTGGATTAAAAACACATATCTAACTTTTAGTTTGTGGCAGAGGGCACACATACAGAACAGCAAACTATACGTGGCAACAAGTTCAGGACTTACTGCTGCTGGCCAGTTTGAGTTTGGTTTTCTCTCGGGCTGATCTGAAGATCCCGTTGGGTTTCACGTCATCATCTTCCTTCTCATTGTCTCCTCTTTTCCTGGCCATGTCGTTCTGCTTTTTCTTGTAGGTTGGCTTAGGCTGACGTTTAGCACGACCCTCCATCTTGCTCTCGCTAGCGTCAGAGTCGTCTCCCCCACTTTCAGAACCAGAATCGTATGAACGCTTGTTCCCACGCCTTGATAAAGGAGTTGACTTCTTTTCCACCCCTCCTCGGGCCCCTATGTTCTTTTCCTGCTGTTTCTCCTTCTCCCCTTTGGTCCCACCGTCTTTGCTCATCTCCACCTCGTTGGAAGTAGAGGCACTGAGGTTGACGGTACAGGGTTTGATCATGTCTGACATGGCGGTGGTGTTGCATGTACTGGAGGTGGTGGTGGTGGTGAGCAGCTTCTCTGCTTTAGCATTAGATATGGTCATGGTAGCACATGTGTTCCTGTCCTCCTCAGAATGCCTGGTTAACCAGGCCTTCTTCAGCTTGTGGTAGTTACTGGCCTGGCCACAGCTAACTGGGGCTGGTGCTGAAGGCTGGCCATTAGGTAAGGGGCTAGACTTGTCTGATGCTGTATTGACTGCAGAGCTGTTGCTGTCACTCAAGAATGAGGAAGCTTGGCTAGAACAGGGTGGAGGAGTGGAGCTGTGATTTGGAACTTTGTCAGCTGACTCCAAAGCTAAGGAGGAGTTCCCAGCTGGCACAGACGCAAGAGGAGCAGGAAGGTTGCTTTTGGACTGGGCTGCAGCTAAAGCAGCTTTGTGCTTTTTGAGATGAACAAACGAGGGAGAGAAAGCCTGGCTGGAGCTAGGTGCTGGGATGATTGTCTGATCGGGTAGGGGTGTTCCTGCTGGACTAGCTAAAAGCAAAGACAGTCCCGGTGAAGCGGAACGTGGATCAAACACCTCATGGTTCTTTCTGTCTGATCTTGTGTGACCGAGCAGCCAGCCTCCAGAGCCAGTTTTAAGGGCTGAGAACTCGTCCCGAGCCGAGTGTCCTGCCTTGTGGGTTTCGTTCTGTACATCCACACTTGATGAGAGAACAGTGGCAGACCTGCAGACAGAATTGGTATAGGTGACACCCACAGGCCTTGGTGTACTCTGCATGGACGTGTTCTTATACTGGATACATGTGTTGTCCAGGTTTGAGTTGGGCTGGATAACCCTGCCAGCTCCAGCCTCTCTAACCTCATCTCTAAATCTGGGTGATTCCCCATGAAGCTTGGATGGGTACAGCCTCTCAGAGACAAAGTCCTGATGATTAACGGCACTAGACTTGTTCACACCTGCAGGACCTTCATATTTCAGAGATGTTGTTGGTCGCACGATGACTGATGCCATAGATGCTTGGGCCTTACCCTTTGACACCTGTTTGTCTCTAGAGAGAACACTTCCTCTTTCCCAGATCATCTCTCTGCCTCTCCATCCATCTGTCATGACTTCCCCACTGATGGTGGAGGCCATGGAGGTGACTGCAGCAGCGACTCCATGACCTTTGACATCTCTGAGTTCTGGCACCAGCGTTGGTGGTTTCTGCTGTTCAACTGATGTCTTGGTGCCAAATGTTGCTAAAATCATGGGCTGGATGGGAGTGAGAGTTGGCGGTGACAGCCGTCCCACAAAACTACATTTGTCCCGCTCCTTTTCTTTTTCCTGCTCTGCAGCCTCTTTGTGTTCTAGAGCAAGCTGTGTGGGTGGGTGGTAAACAGGAGCTCGGTAGAGAGAAGGCATTGCCCTGAGCTGCTGCTGATGGAGGGAATGATGATGGTTGGAGCCTGGGGATAAAGAGGAGGAGGAGAAGGAGGAGGAAGAAGAAGAAACTGCAGGGTTGTGGCGATCTTTCCTGTCTATACTAGTGTGATGTTGTGTGACTTGCTGGCTGAGCTGCTCTGTGATTTTCCCTGCTAGACCCTCTCCTCCATCTGTTTGGTGCTTAATCAGGGGTGGGGGTTTGGAGAGAGAACCCTTGGTGCTGTAATTTGTCCAAGCCTGAGTTCCGTGTGTTTGCACAGCTGTACCAACAATGGTCCCAATTCCCGATGTTGCCGCTGAGCCTCCGAGACCGTAACACTCCTTGGATGGGAAGAGTCTTGGAGGCTCATTCACTATGCTGTTGGACAGTGTTTTGTAGTAGCTGCTTCTTTCTGAATGAATCACATGAGGATTAGTGTGGATGGCCTTTGGACTTGCTGAGGCTAGAGCTGGCATCCGAACAGGGAATGCTTGGTCATGCCTTCTCTCTCTGTCGATGTTCAGGCCGGGCTCAGTGGACCGCTGGATCTTAGCAGTGAAAGGGGCAACTTCAATGCTCTCTTTCAGGATTTGACGATTCTCTTCTTTGTATTTAATGGCTCGGTCAACTGCCTGAAGTTCCTCCTGACAACAAAAGTAAAATATTATAAGATAAGTGGAAACTCTCCACATTCTAACAACAGAATTCCTTGTGTTGAATTGCTGCTGAGTCCGTCCTACAGACAGAGAACATCTGGACCAGTAACAGTGAAAGAAAAGAACCACAAATGGTCACCAGGAAAAAGAAAACTTACAAAAGAATAGGAATTCCACTTAAAAACCATCAGTATGGTTGAAATTTTTGATCTTCATATATTTCAGTGATTTCTCCTTAAAGGGTTATAGTTTCTGCAAGGGTTTCCTGCCCTCTCTGTGTGTGCTTGTGTACCTGTGTGTTTGTCAGGTGGGGTTTGATGAGCGGATCCAGGTACAAATGGTGAAGATGCACATCTTTTCCTGTCGGGGTGTGACTTTGATCCATCTGATCCTTCCTCAGCTGTGCCAATGACAAAGTTCTGAAGGCACAAACAAAACATTTCTATTGCATATTGCAGAATACACATTTCACATGTAATTTATCAGTAAAAGCCTTTTGGCCCTTTTCCATTAGTAACAGGTACATGGTTACTGCCCCTTTTTACAACCAACTTCACTGCTGCTCTAAGTGCACTGAGCTGGGCAAGAAACATGTCAGGAGACTGAGGGTGGAGTTACTTCACACCCTGGCTAGAGGGTGGAGACACTGGGTGTTTCTCAATGTCAAGGAACCTTGCCTTGCTTACGAGGACACTGTCCTTCCTTGGTCAAAGAAAACGGTTCAATGAAACAGACTTACCCCACGTGACCACGGTTGGCCAGAGCCTGCCCTCTGCTTATTCGCCCTGTTTATGTCCCACCCATCATAGTAATGATAAGTTTCAATATAAACGGAGGACAGACGCCTCTGTAGCACATGAACATTGGAACCGACTGGAACACGCCATGGCGGTTCCTGATGACGTATCTAGGCAACTGGGGTGGGACCCAGGCATCAAGGCGAGGTTCCTTGACATTGAGAAACACCCACACTCTGGCTAGAGGGTGGAGTCACGCACAGTCTGAGCAGCACGTTCACACGTGTGATTGACTGGTACTTTGTTTTGTGTTAATACTGTAGGTACCAGTGGAAAAGGGCCATTAGACATTTTATGGAACCAACACTTGTGGCATTCTGTAAACCAGGAGTAGGCGATCCTGGTCCTGGAGTGCGCTATCGAGCATGTTTTAGCTCCAACACACCTAACTGATTTGTTTGATTCACCTGTTGACCAAGATATCAAGCTCTGAGGAAGCCTGTTAATCACATACTGATTCAAATCAAGTGTGTTGGACCAGGGAAAAAAATTAAATATGCTGGATAGCGCCACCCCATGACCAGGATTGTATACCCCTGCTCTAAACTTCTGGCCATCGGTCACATTTTTCCTTTAATCCACATGATAATTAGAAATTGTTAAATTACTTGTTCTGCAGTAAAAGAACAAACAAAGCAAATAATGTGATGAAATTTTATTCTTAAACAAAGGAGCTAAAACTCCATTAGACACCCTAAAATCCCATTCAGAGAGGAGATTTATGTGTCTTACTCTTTCTGAATCTCCATGGAAGCCTTTGACATGGGTGGGGTTGTGTTGGTGTTGATCTTGACAGGGGATTGGTGAGTGTCAGCACTGGCTGGACGAACTGGAATGTGGTTCAACAAACCCAGACCATCACCAGTGCTAACGGCACTCTGATGAAGCCATGGGCTGGCAGTGTTCTGCATGTACACAAAGACAGACAGACAGACACACATACACACACACATCACTTTAATAATCCATTACATTAACCGTTTCATTAGACACACCATGCAGGCAAATGAGCCACTGTGGTGGCATGACGATGCGGCAATTTTGCGGCTTTCACACCGCCAAACTTGGTAGTAATATTACCGCAAAGCCAGACTTGTGAATGAAGATTACGCCATGGTACAACAGAAAGTGGTGTCATGATCACATGTGGAATTACTGCCGAGCTCCGGCCAGCAACTACATTGAAAATGAAAGTAAACATGGGCAGTAGGTTTCATTTTTGTGAACAGAATCAGCTGAGATGATAAACTGGACTGATGCAGAGCTCCAGGAGCTTGTCTCCATTAAAGCTGGAGCTCAGATCACCAGACACTTCACGGGACTGTGGAGGACAGACACCTTTAGGAGCAGCTTGTCAAAAAAACGTAAGGACCGTGGCTTCAATCGCAATGAAAAGCAAGTTATGTCCAAGCTAAAAGGAAGTCTGTGACAGCGCAGAGACCGCCCTCATACCCCCTTTATACCGCCATTGTGTATTCTTTTGTGAAAAACACATGATCACGCCACAGGCTGACCACTTATGAATGACCAAAGTCTCCCTGATACCAGCTCAGCTTTGCAGCAAACTGGTGGCATTGTTTTATTAAAGAGGTTATAGTTAACACATTCACATGCTGTGTTCAGACAAGCCACGGTGCTACACGCACTCAAACAACAAGGAGCGGATGAGTTCCACCTATGGATGAAACACCCATTTCTCTAAACACTCAGCTGTAATGCCTGCCTGGATTGTTTTAGACACATTTCTGTGATTTCTCTCTCTTGAACAATATCTGATAGAGCCCAGGTTTTCCTACAAACTATGAATAATGCTGACATGTTGTCATGATGATTCTCTGAGAGCATAAACTTCAGTCCTATGGAAATGTCCCATAAACAAATACAGACACAGGAACTACCCACCCTCCGGAGTGGACCCTCAGAATTCACAGTGACTGGGTTCTCAGAATGAACCCATTTAGTTGGTGCTCCGGTAGGGTATTGCCAAATGATGGGATACAGGCCAAGTCCTGCTGCACTGCTGGGACCCTGAAACAGAAACACCCCTTACTGGAACCTTCTACAGACATTACATCAAGACAAATGTTAACAAGTATGAAGAAGGAAGACTCTATTCACAGTGGATCAGGAGTCAGACCTGAAGGAACTGCTGCTGGTGTGTGGTTGCTGGGTGAGGGAGGGTAATGTGACCCAGACCCCTGGGAGAGTCCAGCCGAGGATGCCCCCCAAAGAGAGACGCTGCAGCCGGAGGAATGGCTGGCAGCATTCTGTGGGGTAAAAGGTGTGGGTGAGGCAGAGCCGGGGAGTGAGACGGGGAAAGTAGGTGTGGGGCTGTGTGAGAGTGTGATGCAGGGGTAAGGCATGGGGAGTGAGGGGAGGGGGATTGTAGACTGTGCAGGTGGGGGTGGAGATAGGCTGGCACATGGTTAGATGAATTTGCTGAGGAGGCAATGGCCTCTGAATTGGAGTGCACCAGCCCCGGGTCTCTGTAAAAGGTAAAAGTCTCATTCTTATTAATGATCAGTGGAGTCTTGGTGCTGCTGCTGCTGGTACAGACTCCACCTGCCTCCAACGGCACCGACTTGAAGCCAGGCCAGAGAGCTTCAGTAGGCTCACCCAGACGGGTGAATGGAGGTGGAGAAGGAGCCGGGTTCCTGATTATTTTATGTTTAGACACCTCAGGACAAGTGTTAGGTTTGGGTTTAGAAATGTCCAGCAGGTCAGTGGGGGGTTTAGATAGTAAATGGTCAGCTGTGTGTGTGGAAGGGTGGGGATGGCTTGGGGAGCTGCTGCTGGGTTGGGAATTCTGCTTCACAGTGCCCAGCTGAGCCAAGCTGTGGTTTTGGCTGGGGCTTTTTTTGGGCTTAGTCAAGTCAGGGTGCGTGGCAGCATTAAACTTGTGATGAGGGGGCTGCTGAAGATGTTTCCACGTCAGTTCTGATGAAGGGGAGTGATCTCCATGGGGGGTAGATGTGTAATGCTGTAGATGTTTCTGCTGCTGCTGCTGAAGATGATGAGAAAGAATGGTCTTCTCCTCCAGCAGCGGTGCGTTTTCAACCACTGAAGTGACGAGCCTTTAAAACAGAGCAGTAGAAACTTTTGACTCACATTTTACCAGCTGGAGAACATTACAGAGCTCATAAGGCTGAAGCACAGACTCATGTAGAGTCCTGCTCATATACCAGACTGACTTTAGTCCCACAAACCCCCCATATCCTTTCTGGAATACAAGTCATGTATTCTGAGAGGCATGTGAAGGCTGGGAACCTTCCAGAGCTCTAGATGTTTGTGTGTAAAATAAACGCGATTCTCACCTTATGACCTCAGAGGGAGCAAACTCCGACTTGCTGCCTAAACTCCTAGACGATGTGATGCTGCCTCCCATAATGCCCGGCAGCTTCATAAGAGGCTCCATTTCCACTCTGCGACATCCGTCTGATGGGGAGGGAGATGGAGGAACAGGAGGTGAGGAAACGGGGGAAATGTTGAGAGGGAGGTAGGGTGATAGGGCAGTTGACTCAGCATTCTGGGAGGCGAGCAGCGCTGACACGGCCTCTGAGCTTTCCCGGTGCACAGTGGCCTGAGCATCATCTGTGATGTCAACGACGGCACTGCCGTGGATCTGAGTCAGAGATGGAGTCTGGGAGCGAGTGAATGCTGAAGCAAGAACATAAAAAGATCAGTGAAGTGTCTCATTTATGAGAGGAGGCCATAAACTGACTGCAGCCTACCTTTCACAGAGTTCCTGTTGTTCTCTGGAAGTCCACTGTGGGAGATCTCAGACAGAAGAGGTTCCACTGGCTCCACTGGAGACCTGGTGATCTGAGTAAGTGCCACCAGTTCTTCCTCCTCCTTAATTTGAACTGGTTCCTTTACTGCACTTTTCTTGAGGTCTTCAGCAACTTCTGCAAGCTCCACCCACGGAGACATGGAACCAATCAGGGACGAGGAATTGTTCATTTTGTCCCCCTTTTCATCCTCCTCTGTTCTGGAAACAGAACTCAGCATCACATCAATGCTGCTGGGTTTCAGCTCATTCTCAGAGTTAGGCTCTGAGGAGGAGGAGAAGGAGGAGGAAGATGAGGACGATGAAGACGAGGAGGAGGAGCATGAGAAGGGGGTGGTCCTTTTGTGTGGGTTTTCTGAGTCACTGCTCTCTGACAGATCAGATGTCGGGTCAGTCTTCAGCCTCTTTAGACCTGCCCTTTTCTCATCTTTCTCACCTTTTCTCCGTTTGCTCACCATCGTCTTCACCTTGGGTTTGGAATCTAGACAAAGAAAAGACACTTCAATTACTGCTTCTCTTTGACATGCCTGGTCATTGTCAGCTGCATCTGTGGCAGATTCTGTTGGTCCAACAGAGGTCTGGTTCCTGTGGGTCCGCTGTGGTTGGATAAGGAGTCTCACAGGACTATAGTCCTTTTTATAAAACAATGTCGCCAATTTGCCGCAACGCCGATGCGGCATCAGGGAGCGTTAGGTCGTTTATAAGAGCTCAGACCGTGGCGGTAATGTTGCGCAATCATGTCAGTTTTATAAAAGATTACGCGATGGCGGCAAAAAGGAGGTATGGGGGCGGTCTCTGCACTGTCGCGGACTTCCGTGTATTTTGGACATAACTTGCCTTTTATTGCGATTGAAGCAGCGCTCCTTCAGTTTTTATTTTCACAACCAGCTACAGGTGTGTGTGCATCACCATCCCTGTGAGCTGTCAGATGATCTGAGCTGCAGATCTAACGGAGAGAAGCTCCCGGAGCACCGCATCGGTCCAGTTTATCATCTCAGCTGGTTCTGTTTACAAACGTGAAACTTACGCGCGTGTTTACTTTCATTTTTAACATAGTTCCCAGCCGGAGCGCAGCATTAATTCATCACGTGGTCATGACACCTCCCTCTTTTGCGCCAAGGCTTAATGTGCGTTTATAAGACCGGCGAAGCCGCAATATTACCGCAATATTACTACCAAGCATGGCGGCACGAATGCCGCAAAATTCCCGCAACGTGATGCCGCCATGGCGCGTTCATAAGAAACATGTTGCGGTAATATTACGCTGATTTGCCGGCATGGTGTGTCTTATAAAAAGGGCTTAAGTGTTGTGAGCAAGGGCCAATGACTGGCTGCCTAAAGTGAAGCCAACACGAAAGTGACAAACATTGCAGTTCCCCCCTTGTAACTGTTGGAGGTACTGTTTCTTTAAGCCCAGAAGGGCGCACTGTGGTACCGCCTATTTTTACTGATGCAGCACAGGTGTTCAGTACAAAGATCAGGTGAGGATGGCCTTACTTCTTCGTTTGTTTGCTATGGATGGAGCTGTGGGGCTCTGTAAATACAACAAGTAGTAAGTTGCACTTTTAAATTCTGTTTGACTAATGCCAAGTGAAATTATATAATAATGATCATTCACTGCTGTGACACTTAGGTCAGCACTGCATAAAAGATGTCTCTGTGAAGTCTCTTAATGGCTCACTGTCATAAATTAGCACACTTGGCAAGGGAAGCGAGGCATGATTCACTTATAAACGACCAAATGCTCCCTGATGCCGCATCGGCGGTGCGGCAAATATGCGGCATTATTTTATAAAAGAGGCTTAAGAAGGGAATAAATCATCTGTTGTTTGGACTGGTATGGGTTTGCTGCGACAGACGTGGAGCAAGAGACCCCACACTGAAACATTTGCCTGAAGCCCATCGCAGTCAAAGGCAGCAGCACCACAAACCTATTCCAAAACCCGCAGTTGCTTTTCTTAATAATTAGGGCAGGAAAATCGGGAAAAAATCGTAAATCGAATTTAAAAAGTAAAATCAGAGATTTTATTTTTAAGCCATATCGCCCAGCCCTACCTAACACACATTTTATAATGCATTTTACAAAAGCAGGTGTCTTTAGAGATGCCTTGCACCTTTCAGTGGATGCTTAGAGCTGTGCTTTGTCATAAAGTAGTCCCAAGTCTAAAATGGCACCTGTGATTCCTTTATGTTACTAATTATGTTCACTTGCAGTCAGTGTGATTATTTAGGTCACCAAGCAGAATTGTGATCACTACTGAGTGCTTTTGAGCATTTTTTCACTCACAATGCTAGTTGGATCCATTCACTTACTGTGTTTTATGCTAAGCTAAAGTACAAAGAGTACAGTCGGGTCAGGAGAATGACTGGGCTGGTTATCAACAGACAAAATTTCAATTTTGTGTGGAATATCCCTTTAAGAATCAAGCAGGAAGGACGCAGGGAGGGATATGGCCTGTAGCTAAACTGCTCCTAAACAGGGCTGGTGTAGTTGTTGAAATATATTGAAAAAATCTTTATATGAAAAGTGGTTTGTAAAGAAAATATGTTTTTTGTCATAAAAAAATAGAAGCTACACAGAGGCATTAGATTTAAGATTCTGTGGCAGGGGTAATTGTGGTCACCTTGACCCGAAGGCTCATCTCTCCTCTCTGGAACACTGCTATCGGATCCTTTCCTTCTGGAGGAGCGAGAGTTGCGTTGCTCTCTCTGCTCCCGCCCATTACCCACTGGTGAGCTGTGCGACTGGCTGAATGGCTGCTGGATTTGCTGGGACTGGCTCTGCCCCGATGAGGTCATGATGGGGTGGGGGCTGTTGGCCTGGGCTCGGGTGTAATGGTTCTGTCAGAAGAAAGGTTATATTAATACAAATAAACAAGATGCATATTTCAGACTAACACATAAACCCAGAAGCCACAATCAAAGCTTCTGAGAAGACTTCCACAGATTTTCCTGCTTCTGATGTCCTAGGCCGTTTCTCAATACTCAAGGATGCTAGTACGTTCATGTGTACTTGACAAGTGTGTTCTTGGCTAGGACACCAGAAAGTCTGTTCTGCCGAGTACGGGAGGACGAGGACGGCATTTGGAACAAGCGTACTTCTTTGCCTCACGGTAACAAGCGCTGCTTGTTGCTACGGTTAAAAAAAAAGACCTGACATAAAAATAAAAGTCTAGTCTGTTTCTTAAATGACAAAAAAACAATGAAAACGTATTATTTGTATTATATTTGGTCCACTTTTCATCAAAACTGATAAAATATCAGCATTTCCTGCTGTTAAATAAAGAAAAAAAGTTTTTTTTTCATCAAAACAAAGCAATGATGCTTTTATTTTGATAGTGGGTTAGCTCATTAGCATTTTGAGGGATCGTGAAGAGTCTGAAAGAAGAAAAAAACAAATACACAGCAAATTTTACAGGTTATACGCAATTATTTACAATAAGAGACAACTTTATATTGATTTATTTGTATTTCTGATATGAAACACAACAGTTATAAGCTTTCTCCTCTGCCGTTCGGAGTATAACGGTTAGCGGCGCAATGCATTATGGGAAACTTTGCTGTCCCAAGTCCGCAGAAGGATGCATCAGTGCATCCTCGATACAATGGGCGGAGCAAGAACATATCCGGGAACTTTGAGCGAACTTGCCATTATATGTACTTAGGATTGGAACAGTACTTGGACCATCGTTGATGACGTTTCTCAAGGACGGGAGTACACAAGTACAGACAAGTACACATATTGAGAAACGGCCCTAGATTTTTATGCCAGATGTTTCCATGGTTACTGAAGTAGAACTGCAGCATTTTATAAATTTCAAAGACTTCAATTGACAATTACATTGAGTTATGTAAATAGTTGATATTGTTCTTGGTCTTGTCAATTATCTTCTGGTCTAGATCCTGACCGATGGAGCTCATTCTTTATCATCAATGCTTTTTTTGGGTTTGTGTTTGTCCTCCTGGCTCTGGAGGATGGACCACAAGTTCTCAGTGGGATTAAGGTCTGGGGAGTTTCCTGGACCTGAACCCAACATGTTGTTTTATATCTGATCTAGGGCTGCCACAAACGACTATTTTAGTAGTCGACTAATTGTGTCATGCACAAAGTATAGCTTATTGCACCAGGATGCTCTAATAATTAAATAAAAATTATAAATAATTACATTTTTTTTATTTCTTTACTTTAATTTTTTATTTTTTGTTATTGTGACGTGCCTCTTGATTTTTATCTTGAGAGGTGCTGTATAAAAGATAATTTCTTAACTTCTAATAAACTCATTATTAGCATCTAATTTGAAGTGTGATCTGTTATGTGTCATCTAAAAACAAAGATAAGATGATATCTTATTAAACAAATTTTAATGAACCTTGTAAACTGTAAACACAAATGCTACACAGTCAAATGGAGGTAGGCACCTAAAACCAAAAGTAAATTGTAAACAAAAATGACTTGTGCTCACAAATGTATCCAGCTAAAATAAGGTACATTTACTCTACACAAGGCTCTTGTTCAGTCAGGAAAGTTGTCATTTTGACATGTTCTGGAGAAAGGCTTCCTCTCTTTTGAGATCAGATGTTCCCAGCCACAGAAGAGATCTGCTCTGATGGGGTGGAAGTGGCAGGGAGGCACAGAAAAAATTTAGCCGGCTTGGTAACAAACCCGTCCGTTGAAGAGGAGCGCTTGTTTAACCCTGTAATGTAGCGGGACACAATAAATCATTAGCGTTTGTAACGTTAGAGCAAATACATGACATAGCTAAAGGTAATGACACCGCCATCACTCTTGTTGCTACAGCTGATGTTAGCAGCTGAGCTAACGAGAGGTAATTCACTTACAGAGGCGACAGCCCCTCTTCGTTCTCCGCCACAACGTGCTTCCTTTTAAGGTGTCTGGCATCGCCGACGTGCTCCCGTGAAAGGAGAGTTTCACTTTGTAGATTTTGCACTGTGCTTCTCTTTTGTTTTTGTAAAATGCTCCCAAACTTTTGAGCTAAGTTGCCGACTCGACATGTTTTCTTTCTCCGCCGCTACTGCGCATGAGCCTCAGGGAGAAAGCAGCAGAAGGTTAAAAAAATGCTCATAAAATAAACTAAGTGTCGACTATTACATTTATTGTCGACTGTTTTGTTTGTCGACGTCGTCGTGACGCATTGACTAATCTTGGCAGCACTAATCTGATCCACTTAGTTCTGACTTTATCCTTCTGGCCCTGTGCTCCATTATGTTGGAGACAGTATTGTTTTTGCGGGCATCTTAGTTTTAGTCTTAGTCTTTATGACAAAAATGTATTTTAATCTTAGTTTTAGTAAACAAAAACTCAAAAGGTTTTAGAAGACAAAGATTTTTGTTTTTAGTTTTACAAAAACTTAAACAGAGTATTTGTCTTTAACAAATTAATTTATAGGTCACACATGTACTCTGAACGACTGGAGTGAGTTTCATTCCAGCATCATTTATTTTAGGGCTAAAGGAGATGGAACACAAACTGTGCTGCCCCTAATTTTGTCCAGTTAAACAATAATCCCCAGACTGGTATCATTTTTTTTATTTTATTGATAATCACTATATTGTATATAAACTATATTGATGCAAATCAGTAGATCATTCAGTAGATTTTCATGATTTTCTTTCCGTAACAGAGGAAAAGAGCATATAGTCTATTCTACACAATATTTAAATAGAAATAAAAAATTGTTTAATTTATTTATTATTTGGGTTATCAGACCTCCTACTTTGTGTCTTTAAATGTATATTCTGGTAAAGTCCACCTACTTAAATGCAGTAATGTATTTCTATAAACCTGCAGTATTGTGAGTTTTCTTGAGCCCACAGAATTAATATAAATAACCCAGTTCTGCTCTTGAGCATCAACAGTGCTGCTCAAACATTTAGAGTTTAGTGCTTAAACTGTTATGCTGTTGGTTTAAAAATCAGGAATGTGACCCTTCATTAGGAACCAGGGAGCAGAGAATATAATCCTGACACACTGACTTTAAAACTTACGTCTTAAATGTGTTGAGATAAAGCTCGTTAAAAAACCGTCATTTCTTTCATTTCAAATCACGACTTTTTCAGGAAGGCCACGGATAAGAAACGTGTTCACGAATACATTTAAAAGTAACCCTGTCGCTCATAGTTGTAATTATTTACTTCCTCAATAAGCGGCAATGAGCGGCTGAGCACTGCACATTCCAGCAGCAGGGAAGCGCTGATGAGGTGTAGCTTTTGTAAGACAGGCAGAAATGTGCATTTGGAGCATAGTTTCGTCAACAAAAACTCCTGCACGTCTCGTCATGTTTTAGTCACCAAAGAGCTATTTTTAGCTCGTCAGCGTGACGATTCGCGAGGCGGTCCTTGTGCTAATAATGATAATAAATTTTATTGGCAAAGAGGAATTTGGGGATGAACGATAATGCTTTTGGTTTAAACCATAGACAGAGGTTTAAAGCATTGGTTCTCAATTACTTTCCATCAAGCCCCCCTCCAGAGAACATAATTTTGTGCACCATTCCACTGATGCAAATTCCTACTAATGTGAAACTGCTCACTTACTTGGCAATAAAATTATTCTGATTCAGATCAGGACTTAACTACCAAGCTAACCACAGTTGTTTTACACTGAACAGACCCAGGTGCATCTGCATTCATTGTAAGTTCAACAGCTCTGCTGTTATTTTTTATTACTGAGGAGTCAGTCCCAGTTAAGGCATCTAGCAATATATAAGATATCTATGGTTCCCTCTGCCCCTGTGCTCCATTTCTGGGCATTTACATGCTCCTACTTCAGCTCATTAAACAGGCAGACTGTTGATTAGTGTAGCGCTGCTGCCACCTAGTGAGTGAGGGTGGTTTAGCATTCCAGCATGAAAAAAATGCTAAAAATAATGGATTCTCCTGTATCTTGCCTCCTCCTGCCCCCCGACAATCTCTTGCACCCCCATGGGGAGGCGTGCCCCACTATTTGAGAAATTCTGGTTTAAACAAACAATTATTATGAAGACTGAGGCAAAAAAAACTTTTGGGCCTATATTCAAATACATTTGGTGGAAAATCAACACTGCTCATCACCCTGAACACACCATCCCCACTGTGCTGAGAGCATCATGCTGTGGGGATGCTTTTCTTCAGCAGGGAAGCTGGTCTAAGTTGATGGGACAATGGATAGAGCGAAAAACAGAAAGATCCTGGAAGAAAATCTGTTGGAGGCTACAGAGGACTTGCGTCTACGTTATACGCAGGTATACGCCGTATAACCACTAGAAAGGCTGAAGAATTTCCGTATAACCACTTAAAAGTGGCCAATGATACGTAACGTGCAGCGTGGGTTGTGGGGGCTCGCTGACAGGCTCACAAGGACGGACAGAGTCCACTTTTCTAAACATCCATCGAACGAGACGGAGAATGCATACTTGTGATTGGTCGGTTTTGTTCCCAGAGACTGCACGCCATCCACTATTTTTCAGCCGGTAGATTAATTTGAACTGCTTACCGTAGTTCAAAAATAACTTATGAGGTGTAAAAGAGTAGGAAGCCAGGAAACAGTTTTTTTTCTGGTGGATGGAGAGGAGACGCAGAGACAGACAGGACAGTAAAATATTCAAATAAAAACAAGAAAACTAAAAGTTCTTGAAAAGGAAAATGTAGGTAGATTCATCCCACTACACCTTTTTACATTCATAAAGAAATAACCCATCAGCATGTGATATTTACATATTTGATACAATTAAGATCACCTTCAAAAGTCAGTCCCACATCCAGGGCCGTATCAGGGCATTTTGGAGGCCGAGGCAAAGACTTCAAATTACTAATAAAGTGTTGACTTTGAATTACCTCCTGGCTGGCTCGCCATTTATGTAACATGATGTAGGTGGTTACTTTGAATGAATCCTCAATAAAATATAAAGGTATTCAATAAGAGGTGATATTCCATATAAATATGAATTATCACTATTATTAAATTTTTAATATTTGATTGATGATGAAAATAGGTACTTTGGGTATACCAGGGAAACAACACTTTATAATAATTTGACAAGGAGGCAAAAATATAGTTAATAAAAATCAATTTATTACTATATTTCTACTACTAATGATGATACAAGAAAAATTATGATAAATGATGGTTTAAAGCAATATAACTGAGACAATGATGAAATATGAGCTTAGGTGGTATTAAAAATCTAAGTGTCGTAGAAAATGAGATGTCTGGGTTTAGAAAATAAATGAATGTTTATGGTTTAACAAGTTATCAAACTATTAATAAAAAAACATCCGACGCCAGTGTGAAGATTCTACAAACCCTTGTGGGCGTTCTCGGAAGGTCCAGCTGGTTGAAGTTGTCCTGACCGGCTTACGGGTGGAATTAGACTTCTTTGGGATTCAAAGGTCATAGTCCCCTTAGAATCTGCACGGCTGGCCGATGAAATACAACCCGGGTGACGGCTGGCGGTCAGACGGAGTTTAGCGTCTGATGGAGTTTTGCAGGTTGCATATAAAGATTGCTTGAAAAAGGATGGTTAATATGCAACTCAAATTATTCCATTGGAAAATCTGGCTTGATTCCCCAACGGATGATAATTTAGCGTACGCTGGAAGCTGTTGCAGCTGTAGCTTTGGCATGAAATGAATTGTAGAGGATGTGTTACCTCTTTTAATGTTAGTTGTTAATAAATTTTGGCAAATCTGACAATTGTAAATGGGCGTTTACCAAAAAGTCTTCAAACTTCACATTTCCTTAGACACTTAGAAAAGAGTTATTTCCTTAATCTGTTAAGTAAATAGGTCAAACCTCCCGGTAGGAAGGCCACAAGTAGTATGTTTTCTGGTTTGGAGACCAGACAGTTAACCTGTGGCCCACTGATGAAGCAGTGGACAGTGTCTTAACCCTTTTGACGGCGTGCAGGTCAAGGCACGGCTCTGGGACAGAGAACTGAGCCTGACCGTCCCATCAGCAGAAAGTGAAGTGCATCGCTCCCCCGGTCTCACAGCCAGAGCGGGCGTGAGAGAGGCACATCAATTTAGATTAGAGAGATGGGATTCTGTGTGTGAAATAACGCCAGTTAAATGGTCTTCTCAGTGTTGTTTGTGTGCATGGTGTCCAGTAGCTAATATTATAATTAATATAATGTTTTTTTTTTCATAAACCTGATTGCTTGGTGTCCCCCTGGCCATTCGGTGCCCTAGGCACTGTGCATGATGCGCGTGTAGAGAGCGCGGTAATCGCTCTCTAGTTTTTAACATTAACAAAAATAACAAATTGATTTTTTTCATCAAACTGACTTGGGTGATCTTATATACAAAACTGTGCAGTTTGTTTTTCAAGCATTTTCAAGTACTCAATACAGAAATCAAGCACTTTCCATACCTTGAAAATACATTACTGAAATTCAAGCATTCACACAAGATTTCAAACACCTGTACGAACCCTGGGAGTTGGCTCACGAGATCCAGGGGCTACGCCATCCTCAAGGTGACAATGATAATTTGTTGAAGAAAATTGGGAGAGGAAGAGTCTATATTTACACCAACTGGTACACAAACTGTAGTGGAGTCAGCTGTTCTGACTTTTTAATCACTGGTAAGTGCAGGTTTGAGTGGAAAACTAACCCTGTTCTTTTGTGTAGCTTTAAAGGAACACTAGGCAGTTTTGGCTTGTTTTTAGCATCCACTAGTGTTCGTTAGCAAAAGCGAAAGTAAAACTTATCTCCTCGCTGTGCGTTCATCTTTTTAACACCTTAATCTAATGTTTTCCATGTCTATGCTTCAGCACATGGCTGCAGAAGCCTGTTAATCACTGACTCATTTGTGTCAGGTGTGTGGCAGCAGGGAAAACACTGGTGTTTGAAAGGGCAACATGGAAAACATGCAGGGTAGGGGGGCGCTGAGGACCAGGGTTGAGAAACCCTGATCTAACTGCTGAAATGTGTCTACAGGAGTGGTTTATCACTAAATCAAACAAATCAGCTGTGTTCATGATCTAAAACATGCAGGAAACATGCTGGAAGCAGACTGCAGCACCAGGTATGTCAGCTCCTTTTTCTAAGTCCAGCAGAGAGTGGCCCGCCACACTAAAGTTGCAAGTGCTGTATTCTGGCCACAGAGGGCGGTAGGGGTCTGAATAACATTTCATTAACCTTGTAAAGCGTTATTTTAGCACATACAGGCTCAAGAAAAAGATTTTAAAATATGAAAAAGTTGCATAGTATGGCTTTAATATGATCTCTCTACAGTACAGCACAGTGGCATTGCTTATAGGAGACAGGTGCAACTGTATGGTCCCTATTCTATTCTATTTCTATATGAAAAATGCTGTTTTGGGGTGTGAGGGGTCTGGGGATGGGGTTTTAAAGGTACCTGAGAGCTTCCAGTAGTTCCGCTGGGTCTCCCTCCTGTCATCTTTAATTATTAAGCAACAAAAAAAACAAGGAAAAAAAAAATGTGTGAGAAGGAGAAAATTTCAGTGACTGTGGGATAAAAAAAGAACTGTTAAATGTGAGATTTATGTATGTTATGTGAGACACAATTACAAACACAAATAAAACAATGCATTTGTGTCATCTGGTGACAAAGTAATGAAAGGAACTGACTGATATCCAGACCAGAATGGGTGATGACTGAGCATATGATCAAAATACGCAGGCATGCATGCACGCACGCACGCACACACAGACGGACAGAGTGGTCAGAAACTATTCAGAGGTATTTTGTTTGGTTCAAATATCTTGTTTCTGTATATAAAAACACACAAAGAGTTTATATTTGTCATAGTCTGGATACTGGTGTTTGTGTGTGTGTTTGTGTGTGGGGGGGGGTTGTCTTCTGTACTCACATGTGCAGAGTTGCTGTTCTGGTTGGATCGTGACCTTCGTCTGGATGTGATGCCAATGTTTTCCCCTTTCAGCAGAGAGTGGACGACATCATCAAGAAAGGTCATCTGGACCATAGATGGATCCACATTCTGAGGTTCCAGTACCTGAGCACACACACAAGCATCATCATCATCATCGTTTTATACTGTACAGGTTTGAATGTCACAAATCTCAGATAATCTCTAACTGGTTTGTAGAACATGACGCCAAGTGTACTGAACTCCAACGACCTCCACTCTGAGCTCAACTGGACAGGAGATTCACATCAGTGCTGAGCAGCCAACAAATGTGCAGCAGCAGTGTGACAATATCACTCTGAGAAACCGTTCCAACACCCTGTTGAATCTCTGAAATGAAGACCTAATAAGGGGGGGGGTGTCTAATTTGGTACTAGGAAGGTGTACCGTCATAAAGGGACCAGTGAGTGTCTCCAGTATTCCAGGAGAAAGTTGTCACAAACAGTATTGTGAAAAAGTCTGGAGCCACTAAGATCTCATATGCTCCACACTGAAAAATGTAAAACCGTCTTTATAAAGTTATTCATATGGAGCCCAGATTCAGGACCACCCAGGACTACTGTACCTGGTCATTCATAACGACCATGTTTCGACTGAAGAGGTCGTGATGTGTGATGATCCCAGTAAACCATTGGGTTGCTGAGTCCTGTCTGTACACACGCACACGGTAGCCATTTAACGAGTAGGGTCCTGGAGGAAACAGGGAACAACTTCATCAGTCAGAAGGTAAGATGTGACAGCAGACCCAGGACACATTCAACAGAACATATTCAACACAAACCACTGTATTTACTAAACACAGGAATAGTCACTTATTAAGAAGCTTACCTTGCATAAAAATCTCCTGCACCTTCTGGTTTTTCAGCCAGCCTTTTACTTCTTCATGGAGCTGCGGGTTGTCTCTCAACACTGGGTTCTGACTGTCCACCTCATCCTGAGGGACACATCATCAGACCATCAGACACGTATCAAAATTTTATACTGGTCCACACCAACAGTGCTTGTCCATCTTATGTATAAGAGGGACTCTATTCATGGGCTTTATTTTTTATTGGGTGTTTTGTAAGAATTTCCCCACTTACTTTTGTGTGCACAGAAACATTTTAGAACTGAGCTGCGCTGAGTGGAAAAGGGCCATTATTAGTTCAGTATCCCAACATTCCTAACACTTATCCTTTAGGGGTGTGGATGTGATGGAACTGAACCACTAGGGATTTTAATCTGTTTGGGTGCATTATGAAAAGCTGAGGCAACCCAAAGCACAGAATTTACAGCAGAATGTGTAAACTTGGTCTATGACTGGAAAAGAACAAATCTTCTAAAAAAAAATAATGAGGTCACCACAAAATAATCTCTTCCCAGTGTTGCCAACTCAGTGACTTTGTCGACCCCCTCAACGACTTTTTATTCCAAACAGCGCCTAGCGACAAACCTAGCGGCTTTTCTGAGGACCCGTTGCTACTTTCTGTAGAACTTTCTCGTAGATATTCCCTGTGGATTAGCAAGAAAAACTGTTTGCGCTCCGGACCAATTCTTTCATGAGTCAGGAAACAGAATGATCTGTGCATGTGCACGAGCCATGGCAAGAGGATGATCGCGTTACATCCACTGACCAATCATAAATATTTCTCGGCCGAGCCACCGAGAAATGTGCAGCTGCAGAGCTGGAGACCGCCGATTTACGCCTGCTGCTGCAGATTCAAGCTTCTGCTGTTTAGAGGCAGAGCAGGCGTGAATCCACTGTCTCCTGGTCTGCAGCAGCCGTCAGGCACTTTGGTCCTGCCTGCATTTGGCGAATAAAGTCAGCGGGATTTGAACCACCGTCCCATTAACAAACGCAGCTCTGTGGCTCATCGGAGTTTCCCTCAGTGACATGGGGATAGTATTTTAACATAAGACACCCGCTCCCTTTTGCGCGGTGCACCTGTGTGCGCCATTATTATCACGATCTAGATGGAGAGAAAACACAACGGACAAGTGGAGAAACTATGAGGGGAAAAAGCCGATGTTGAAGAAAACGCTGGTAAATGAACAAACGTGCAGAGCGTCTGTGAGAATGAGGAGAGCAGGAGGATCACCACACCAAATCTGCCTAATATCACTTTATTTATACTTTTAGAATGTATTTTACACATCAAAGCACATTGGGCCATTTGGATCATACTAGTTAATCATTTAAATTAATAAAATAGTTTTTTATTTTCCTCCCTTTTAATCCTAACTAACTACTAACATATTTTAAAAATCTTAAAGATCAGAGACCAAAATTTCTGAGAAACAAAGTACTTCAGACCCTAAAAAAGGAAAAGTGCTATAGTTTAAAAAACCTCTGCAGATGAGTTCATTAGTCAAACGTGTGATTACATTATATATATATATATATATATATATATATATATATATATATATATATATATATATAAATCTTAGAATTTGAGGGGGAAATTAACGCCAATGTGACATGATGACGTCATCAATATGCAAATTAGCGTATGACGTCATCTGGTGACATCTGGGTGACTTTCTGGGTGAACCTCAGCTACTTTCTGTCAAAGGCAGTTGGCAACACTGTCTCTTCCTCAGTCCATGTCAGAGCAGCTGGAAGCTTCCAGATGCACTTCCAGGAAAAAGAAAACTTAAAAGAAAAAAAAGCATCCAAAATTGGAACAAAAAGAAGTGATTTGTCAAACCCAGTGTTAAAGCTGTGAGTGAACGACATCTTTCTGTCTCAAGGGTGATCACACATTTCAACGGTGGACTGGGCTATACTGTAATAGATAATTACTATTTAGATGGTTTTATTATGAGTTGATGCTGTTCAATAAAGCTAACTGTAGTGATATGCTGGATCTAAAGGTGTCTATGTATTGTTTAAATAAGATGAGCAGCAGAACTCTGTGTGTGTGTGTTGAAACTCAGAACCTTGAGTCAGCACAAACACCTTCATTATCTGCCTGCTGAACAGAAACACAGGAGCTGAGTAGTGTAAGGCACTAACTCACCCAACAGTCACCTCATTGTACACTTTATGCCAAATAGACTGAAGCCCATCCCATCTCGTCCCTCACCCCCACCCTACATCTTCCTGTCCAACTGGATATACACAGAAGAATGAACAAGGGTCCAAGGCTCTGACTGAGAGGGTTTACTGCTGCGTAGTTCAAAGGTCTATGGAAGAATAAACAGCTCTGTGTGGGCACGACAGACTTAAGACTGAAGGAATCTGAATAGAGGGGTCTATGGAAGTCCCAGGAAGACTGTGAGGTCCCTCATTTCCTTCAGGTCAGATGGTAGAAGCCTCTGCCCATGTGGGTGACCGAGTAGGACTAAAAGCATGAGTGAGAAATCAAACAGCACACCATGAACCAACTTGGTTGAAGATGATCAACACTCATGTTTTTCTGAGCGAAGGAGGAAGTGATAGGATATCCAAGTTGGGATTGGCAAAAAGAAAGAAGAAAGGGCCTTTAAACTAGGAAGATGAACTGAGGAGAAAGGGCAGGGAAGACATGAACACCAACAGGAAGACTTTGATGCTGCAGCTCATCCTTAAAGGGCCTGTATCATGCTATTTTACACCCTCCAGAACAATGATGACTATAATATATGATAAAATATTTACCGTTGGCACTACTGAAATATTTATTTTATTTATTTTTATTTAACCTTTATTTAACCAGATGAGTCGATTGAGAACCCATTTTCATTTACGACAACAATCTGGTCAAGAGGCAGCAGCAACAGAGAGACAAGTACAGTGCATCCGGAAAGTATTCAGAGCGCTTCACTTTTTCCACCTTTTTGTTTATGTTCCAGCCTCATTCCAAAATGGATTAAATTCATTGTGCCCATAAAATTCAACACACAACACCCCATAATGATAATGTGAAAAAAGTGTCTTTGAAGTTGTTGCAAATTTATTAAAAATAAAAAACTTGAGAAATCACATGTACAGTAGTAAAGTATTCACAGCCTTTGACGTGAAGCTCAGAATTGAGCTGAGGTGCATTCTGTTTCCTCTGATCATGCTTGAGGTGTTTCAGCAGATTAATTGGAGTCCACCTGTGGAAAATGAAGTTGATTGGACATGATTTGGAAAGGCACACACCTGTCTATATAAGGCCCCTGGGTTGACAGTGCATGTCAAAGCACAAACCATGCATGAAGACAAAGGAATTGAGTGTAGACCTCCGAGACAGGATTGTCTTTAGGCACAAGGCTGGGGAAGGTTACAGAAAAGTTTCTGCTGCTTTAAAGGTTCCTATGAGCACAGCCTCCATCATCCGTAAGTGGAAGAAGTTTGGAACCACCAAGACTCTTCCTAGAGCTGGCCGGCCTTCTAAGCTGAGTGAACGGAGGAGAAGGGCCTTGGTCAGGGAGGTGACCAATAACCCGATGGTCACTTTATCAGAGCTCCAGCAGTCCTCTGTGGAGAGAGAACCTTCCAGAAGGACAACCATCTCTGCAGCAATCCACCAATCAGGCCTGTATGGTAGTGGCCAGACGGAAGCCTCTCCTTAGTAAAAGGCACATGGCAGCCCGCCTGGAGTTTGCCAAAAGGCACCTTATGGACTCTCAGACCATGAGAAACAAAATCCTCTGGTCTGATGAGACAAAAATTGAACTTTTTGGAGTGAATGCCAGGCGTTACGTTTGCAGAAAATCAGGCATCGCTCATCACCAGGCCAATACCATCCCTACAGTGAAGCATGGTGGTGGCAGCATCATGCTGTGGGGATGTTTTTCAGCGGCAGGAACTGGAAGACTAGTCAGGATAGAGGGAAAGATGAGCCCAGACCTGAACCCCATTGAAAATCTCTGGAGAGATCTGAAAATGGCTGTGCACCAACGCTTTCCATCCAACCTGATGGAGCTGGAGAGGTAGTGCAAAGAGGAATGGGCAAAACTGCCCAAAGATAGGTGTGGCAAGCTGGTGGCATCATATTCAAAACGACTTGAGGCTGTAATTGCTGCCAAAGGTGCATCAACAAAGTACTGAGCAAAGGGTGTGAATACTTATGTACATGTGATTTCTCAAGTTTTTTATTTTGAATAAATTTGCAACAACTTCAAAGACACTTTTATCCCATTATCATTATAGGGTGTTGTGTGTTGAGAATAAAACTGTAAGGCTTGTTTTCGGCACTCACACATCAATTCTGTTTGCTATACAGCCAAACAGGACATGGGGGGAAAATATATATATATATATATATATACACACACTGCTCACAAAAATTAAAGGAACACTTTAAAGAAACACATTAGATACATCAGATCTCAATACGAAGTTGGATATCTATACAAATAACGACAGGGCAATGTCTTAGGAACAAAAGGATGCCAAGTCTTTTGATGGAAATAAAGGTTTTCAGCCTACAGAGGGCTCAATTGTGTAGACACCCTAAAATCAGAGTGAAATGAAGATGTGGCAGGCTAGTCCATTATTTCAAAAACTTCATTTCTGCAACTCAAAATGCTTTTCAGTATCTTGTGTGGCCCCCACGAGCTTGTGTGCATGCTTGACAACGTCGGGGCATGCTCCTAATGAAACAACGGATGGTGTCTTGTGGCATTTCCTCCCAGATGTGTGTGAGGGCATCCCTGAGCTCTTGTACAGTCTGAGGAGCAACCTGGTGCCGCCTATTGGACCGAAACATAATGTCCCACAGATGTTCTACTGGGTTTAAGTCAGGGGATCGTGAAGGCCATTCAATTGTTTCAATTCCTTCATCCTCCAGGTACTGCCTGCATACTCTTGCCACATGAGGCCGGGCATTGTCGTGCATTAGGAGAAAACCAGGACCTACTGCATCAGCGTAGGGTCTGACAAAGGGTTCAAGGATTTCATCTGGATACCTTATGGCAGTCAGAGCACCATTTCCTAGGCAGTAGAGGTCTGTGCGTCCCTCCATGGATATGCCTCCCCAGACCATCACTGACCCACCACCAAACCTGTCATGTTGAACGACGTTGCAGGCAGCATAACGTTCTCCTTGTCTTCTCCAGACTCTTTCACGTCTATCACAGGTGCTCAGGGTGAACCTGCTCTCGTCTGTAAAAAGTACAGGGCGCCAGTGGCGGACTTGCCAATTCTGGTGTTCTTGAGCAAATGCCAGTCGAGCTCTACAATGCTGGGCACAGGGCCCACTACAGGACGTCGGGCCCTCAGGCCATCTTCATGAAGTCTGTTCTTGATTGTTTGGGTAGAGACATTCACACCAGTGGCCCTCTGGAGGTCATTCTGTAGGGCACGAGCAGTGCTCAGCCTGTACCACCTCGCACAAAGGAGCAGGTATCGGTCCTGCTGATGGGTTGTGGACCTTCTACGGCCCTGTCCAGCTCTCCGAGAATAACCGCCAGTCTCCTGAAATCTCCTCCATGTTCTGGAGATTGTGCTGGGAGACACATTAAACCTTCTTGCTGCAGCACGTGTGGATGTGCCATCCTGGAGAAGTTGGACAACCTGTGCAACTTCTGTAGGGTTAAGGAATCGCCTCATGCTGCCAGTAGAGATAATTAATCAAACCAAAACTAGCATGAGTGGAAAACCAGCCAAAAAAGATCAAGAGGGAGAAACTTGAAATGACCTCCACATGTTAAACCAGTCCTGTTTTGAGGGTTTTGTAATTGTTGCCACTTTAGTGCACCTGTCGTTAAGTCCATGAACACCAATACAGCTGAAAGTGATTAACAATGCCCTCAGCTGCTTAATCAACCAGAAAATTATCAGACAGGTTTAATTGATTTCATGCCAGGCCCAATAAAAAAAAGTGTTCCTTTAACTTTTGTGAGCAGTGTAATTATTTTCACTTGCAGTCAGTATGATTATTTAGGTCACCACGCAGAATTGTGAGCACTACCGAGTGCTTTTAATGATTTTTTCACTCACAATGCTTGATCAATTCACTTACTGTGTTTTATGCTAAGCTAAAGCAAAAGGAGTACAGCCGGGTCAGGAGAATGACTGGGCTGGCTAAAAATAGTTTTTTCCCCACTTATGTAACCCTGGCAAATATATCAACAGACAAAATTTCAATTTTGGGTGGAATAAAGTTAAAGTCCCAGTAGTTGTCACATACACTTGGTGCGTGAAATTTGTTCTCCGCATTTGACCCATCCCCTGGGGGAGCGGTGAGCTGCAGACACAGCCGCGCTCTGGAACCATTTGGTGGTTTAACCCTCCAATCCAACTCCTTAATGCTTAGTGTCAAGCGAAGAGGCATTGGGTCTCATTTTTTCAAAATCTTTAGTATGACCCGACCGGGATTTGAACACCAGTCTCCCAGTCCCAGGGCAGACAGTCATACCACTAGGTCACCGAGCTATCCCTTTAAGTCTCAGGTTGTATTTCACCCTCCAACTCCTCCCTTAGCAGTCTCACACTTTGAGAAAGGTTCTAGATGGGTTTCAGATGTTCTCTATGACTTTCTAGCATTGTCCTGACTCACACAATCAAATACCTGAGTAGAGTGCTGGTGACAGTAGTACTAAATGATGTGTGATGTTTCTATGTTTTGGCATCATCCAGACAGTAAAATTATGCCTCAAGTTAAAGAGCAAATTGCATGTTAGAGACTCCCTTTAACAAATGTTTAGAGAAACATAACAGAAACTCATTCTAAACAAAAATGTACACATACATAAATTATTTAGGCTTTTAGAGTCATTTTTGTGAGAAAAATGTTTTTTCTGCCAAAACAAGGGACGTCAGCAAAGGGAGTTCTGTTAGCTTAATCTAGAGAAGAATATGGATTCTAATGCGGCTCTGACACAGAGGAAACTTTAAATGTTTATAATTATACTTATGATGGACCACAACCATACAGTTATGGGCCTGCTGCATGCCCCAGAGAGCAGAGACAAGCCAGAGGGAGAAATGATTGGCTAAGCAGAGAGATTGAGCTGTGATGTGAGGAGGAGCAGCGGGGGAGCAACAGGTGTCTTGGTGAGTTAATGATGTTAGCTTAAACTCGTGTGCTAACATCACAATATTGTACAGATTACTATCATGTACCAGACAGTTAAAAAAAGTATCAGTTAGTTAATATTAGGGATGCAACGGTCCACTTTCCCCACGGTCCAGTCCGTACCTTGGTTTTTGGGTCACGGTTTCGGTCCACTTTGAATTGTAGAAAAGCTTAAGAAAATCTGAAATTTCCAAACTTTATTTTATTCACGAAATAATATAACTTTTCATATGTATTACTTGTAGTCCAGTGTGTAATGATATGTTCAGAGACCAACAGAAATGTCACTTTTAAAATGCTTTTTCAATGTGGTGTCAGTGAAAAGCTAGGGCGACCGAAGCGGGACCGGGTAGAACGCGTAATTTGTAATTGTAGGATGTCCAAGGAAGGTCGCGACTCGGGAGTGTGTTGTGTGAGGGGTTGTGGCGTCAAATAAAGTGACCCTCTGAGTTCACGGCTATCCTTTTTCCTTGTGTTTGCGCAACTCTAAGTCACCTCCAGTCTCTTCAGGGATGCTCTGTTGTAAACATCCAACAAATGAGCTAAACAACGTAAACACGCTGACAGCGTGGCTCATTTTCTTGTGCTTGTCTGAGCTGATGCTGTGAACGGCATTAGCGAGAGCCTGCTGTTTTTTCCTTGACGTTACCTGCTCGAATGTTCTGCTTCCAGAAAACGATACATTGGGGTGGGCGTGTCGGAGGTGCTTGGTCATGTATATAGTTTTTACCGCTGCGTATGGGAGATGGGTCAGACAATGCTTGCAGACAGTCTCTTTACTGTTCATCGTTTTCACTCCTCGTCTTTATATTCAACTGCAAACCAGAATTGTTCCCCACATGGAAGGTTTGTTTGAAGACGGCGCGTCGCATCTCGCCATGGCTAAGTTTCTGTAGCGCTTGTTTTGCTCAAACTTTCAGCTCAGTGGGGTGGGTCAAACCTGTGACTGGATATTTACTCGCGAGTAGGGAGGGGATCTGCTGCGAGCAGCTTCCGACGAGACTAGTGCAGGCACACGGAATGAAATTCATCTCCCTGGACAGACAAACGCACCCTGGTGCCATGTAAAACATGAAATAAAAGGACCAGCGCGAAAATAATGGCAAAACCGAAGTCCCCCAGTACAAGAGGGTAGATTGTCCCGTGCATGGAGGACCGAACGGTCCAGGATTTTACTGCATACCGTTGCATCCCTACTACATACACCTTGTTCAAAATTATTATGCAAATGATTTATGTCTCATTAATCTAAATCATTGATGTAAACAACAGTCAAAATAATTTTCATGTTATCAACTGTGAAGAGTGCAATTTAAATGTTATTGAACAAATCCCCTAATGATAACAATAGTTGTCCTTTAACTAACTTACAATTAATTGTTCCACATTATTATGCACAGTCAGGGGTGGAAATCCCATTTCATTTTTTGGGGGGGGACAGTAAACAAGAATTTTTAGAGTAATTTTTGAGGGAGACATGAAAAATATGACTGTCTCTTTCACCAGAGCTTTTTTCCCCATAAAGATCGACTCACAAGGTATTCTAGATAGATAAGTTTCACAATTCTTGCATCTATTTAACTTGTGAGTTTTTGGACAGTTTCTGCTTGAATTTGTTTGCAAGTTGTCAGAATAGCCTCCCTGACCTGCCGTTTGGATGTGAGCTGCCTCCCACCCTCATAGATCTTTTGCTTGAGGATGCTCCAAAGGTTCTCAATTGGATTGAGGTCCGGGGAGGATGGCGGCCACACCATGACTTTCTCTCCTTTTCTCCCCATAGCAGCCGTTGATACAGAGGTATTTCTTGCAGCATGAGATGGTGCATTGTCATGCATGAAGATGATTTTATTACGAAAGGCATACACTGAAAAAAGTAAACATGCATGTCATTCATTTAATGTGTTATTTTTAAATTCCATTAGTTAAAAACTATTAGTTTGCTATTTAAAACTAATTTATGCCTATGGGTAAATTATTTATTTTACATTACTCTAATGTTATTGACAGCAGGGCTCCAAAGTGAATATTTTTATTTTGAGCAAAGCACTTTTATTAGGTTGAGTGTGTGACAATATGACCCCACCCACTGTGGGAACTGCAATGGGTGAGGAGCATTGTGGGTAGTCATGTTCTTAGTCATTTTGTTCTATTTTGGGGTGTTTATGCGTGTTTATTGTGTGTGTGTATGTGTGTGTGTGTGGGGGGTGTTGTTCTTAGTTATTACTTTGTACACTGTTGCAAATGTGGTGTTACTTGTTCTGTCATGTTGCCACCATAAGTGAGGAGGTCGGTCACAGGAATGGGATCGCTGTGCTGTTCCACTGCTCAAAATAAAGTGTTGGTTCACACCAAAAGCTCTGGACTCAGCTCCTTGTATTTCGCTCTCATTGGCTGTCCACAGTCACGCGGTATATGAGGCACAAGTTAGTCGCATTTTACAGTGTAGCAGCTACCTGTTAGCTTCCTGCTCCACTCATCACCTGTCTTGGCACAATATGTGCATTTTATGACAACTATAATTATTTATTTGAGACAACTTAAAAAAAGTAAAATTTGCTCAAACATTCAAAAACATCAACTTAAAACTTTCAGGTTAAAAAAAATCCAAATTAATTTCTTTGATTTGGAACAACCTGTAATAATTGATTTGTTTCAACTACAAATACTAGTTTACATGAAGTTAAGAAATTTAAATTACACAAAATTGTTTTTTTTACATCAAGTCAATGCTAAAATATTAGGTGTGACAGATTACTTCAATTTTTTTAAGTTGAGGCAGTGCTACATTTATTTCAGTGTAGTTCTTCCTTTTGTTCCAGGGAAGAAAGTGGTCAGTCAGAAACTCAACATACTTTGCCGAGGTCATCTTCACACCTTCAGGGACCCTGTTACTGTGGGATCAATAAAGTATATTCTATTCTATTGTCATACCTTGTCCAAGTCACTGAACTATTTCACACTTTTCGGCAGCAGAGAGATCATTTTTCTTCCCCATATTGGTTGCTAACTGTGGTCTGCTTAATAATGTGGAACGTCTTCTTAAGTAGTTTATCATTTAATTGGGCACACCTGGTAAACTAATTGTCACAGGTGTCTGAGATTTCTTCCAGTGATCCAAAGAGCCTGGATACACAACGCCATCCTTGAGTTTAACTGAAAACCAAAACAATGTAATCTTTGTGACACCTAAATAGAATTTGCAAAATATCTCCATTAGTTTTTCTTGCTTTAAACACAGTATAACAATTTTGTTTTACCTTAATTTACTGACAGTTTCGGCGACTCACTGCCGCCATCTTCAGAGTCACGCCAACTTGACGCTGTTTATTTGCAGGCAGTAGGGGGCGTTGCCGCCCCCTACTGCCTGCACCTTCCTGGTCGATCACCACGTCCCATGAATGATCCAGCCTGTAAACTCCTTCATCCCTATTCATGGTCCTGGGTCCACGTCTCCTTATCTCGATTGCTTCTTTTATCCATCCTCTATACTTTTGTTGTTCTGTTATGATCCGTGTGCTGTCCCAGTCCATTATACGATTTTCTCTTGCGCAGTGGTCTGTTATGGCTTATTTCTTTAAAGGGGTCATCACCTATAATACCGTGGATATCTACGTCCTATTATAGTCTTTTAGACCATTAAAGTAAATTGTATTGGAAAAATAAATAAAAAATGTGATTTTTTAATCCTATATTGTGATGGGCATATTTTCTTGCGAGATCACACGCGATATTTCGGCTGTCTCGGACGCGCGCGGGACTGAGGATCGCATTGATTGGTGGAAGGAAGGACGATGCAGCTTCCGTATCTTGCTCCGAAACAACAAAATTTATAACTGAACCCTAGCTGGCAGTGACCTACGGGATCCAACAGGGGTGTTCCAAAAAGGGTACTTCACGATTCGATTCGATTTCGATTATGGGAGCTTCGATGCTTCGATTCTTCGATTATAATGGTTGTTGGTTCGATTCGATTACTGGTGCCATGATTCTTCGATTATTAACATTTTTAATGCTTTTTTTTCCATACGAGATTGATTGTCTTCTTCTTTGTTTACATTTGTAAATAAATAACCCATCAATTAACTCAGTTCCTCTAAAACTACTCTCAGTAAGTAAATACTTTTTTTTACATTTAACTATTTTTCAAAGACAAAATCTTATTTAATGACTGTATGACTTGTGTAAATATTTGCACTTTGACCAACTTAACTTCGATCAGGGAAAGCTTTAAACATTTAAAACCTGCTAGGGAATCATTTTTTCTCTCCTTCCTTTACTTTATTTAACAACAGAACATTATTAGAAAACAGTTTAATAACATGCAAAACAACATGCTATCACCTCAACTGTCTTACAGCTTTTGAGATATTGAATAACATTTCATTTCTACTGGTAACAATGTAATGGTGGCATGTCTATAATGTACGGGTTGGCAATAATCCAGTTTAAATTACGTTCACAGATAGAAGTGTTTGTGAATTAAATACTACAACGGCTTGCCATAGGCCTGGAGCGGTGTGTTGCGCAATCTCGTAGCAACAACAACATGAGTCCCGGTAGCTGCTGCGGTTCTGCTCCATAGCGCTGCAGACAGCTACGAATAAACAGGATGGTGGAACTTTTCTTCCGCTTGTAGAGTTTAGTTATTCTTAGTTCCAAGAGCATCGTGTTCTTTTGGAACCCACGGCGTGAGTCTGCTATCCGCTAGCTTAGCATTAGCCAATCTGCCCGTAGCTGCACGTTTGATCCCAAACTTTGGACCGTTTCTGCTGGTTCCTCTATTTTCCTCCACAGCACCTAGATTACCACATTGTGCGCCAGTAAAAAGCATCTTCCTTACACAAAAACAAATAACTTACATTTGTTAAGGCTCTTTTAGTACCGGCTTTGCAACAAAGCTTTCACGTTTTTTTTTTTTTTAAGCATCGGCGTTCATTAATCGATTCTGAATCCTCACGTGAAGCTTTGCGATGCATCGCCACATCGATGAAATGCACCCACCCCTAGGATCCAACCGTGTATTTACGAGCCCTCGCCTCGTGCGTAATGGCGTCCTCGCTTGTTGTTGAGTTAGGACAAAGCAAGCTAACAGTCAGGCATCGGCTCTTATGCTGTTGTGAAGATGGAATACACAACCCGATCGGAGTTTTGTCTCCCATAACACGGATTATAACATGAGTCGTCAACGTTAAGACATAATTTATGCGTTTCACGTTATGAAATGAGCTTTGTTGTGCTGGTTTGTTCGCTGCTGGTTCATATTTGTTTATATTCGACCTTTGTGTCGGCATATAGGCCAGAGCTCAAATTCTCGTTTTGGAATGCGCGTGGGGTCCATGTGAGCTGGTTGAAGAAGGCAAGATTAAACAAACGCGTCAATGTTAAATATCGGCTTCTCAGCAAGTGAAAAATCATTAGGAAGCCATTATAGACATTTTTTCAAGTGGAAAAGTGAAGATTTCAGGTGATGACTCCTTTAATGTGTTTTCTGCTTCTTCTTTGGCTGCTCTGGTGTGTCTTCGGCTTGTTTCTTTTTCACATTCCTTTTTGTGTTCCATTTTTCATGTGTTAAGTTGGCGTCCTGTCTCTCCTATGTATGTTTTATTACAGAGTTTGCATTGAATTTCATATGACTCCACATTTTTGTTCCTGTGATATTGCGTCTTTTGGATGTACTAGTCCTTTTTTAATGGTCATGTATGGTTTTGTTTGAGTGTTTGTTATGTTTTGACATTACATATCTTATTTTTTGTGCTATTCCTTTAATGTATGGTAGGGTAATCACTGGTTTTGGTTCTGTTTTTTCTTGTTTTCTGGTTCTTTGTTTGGGTTCATCTTTGTTTATCATTGTTGTTTGTAATTTTCCTTGTTTTATTGCCCATGTTGGGTATCCGCACTTACTGCACTTACTGCCTGCAAATAAACAGCGGAAGTGACGACATCAAGTCGGTGTGATTCTGAAGATGGCGGCAGTGAGTTGGTAAATTAAAGTAAAAAAACATTGTTATACTGTGTTTAAAGCAAGAAAAACTAATGGAGATAGAAAATAAACACAGGAAGAACATAACAAGAAATTTGCATGATAATTTGGAACAGGGTGTAGGTACAACCCACCCAGCCAAGCAAGCATATGCTGAAGATCCAAGTGTCTATTTCTGCAGCTGCTGTTAACTGACTGGTCTCATTTTAACCAAAAGAAAACTGTGTGTGTGTGTGTGTGTGTGTGTGTGTGTGTGTGTGTGTGTGTGTGTGTGTGTGTGTGTGTGTGTGTGCATGTGTGTGAGGGTGTGTGCGTGTGTGCTGTTGATTGGAACATACCTGAACCTGGTAAGGTTGGCAGGATGAATGGTCAGAAAAAAAGTCTAGTTGTCGATCCAACAAGAACTCCACTGCTGTTACAGGAGACAACCGGCTCTTCCCCACCACCGGCTTAAACACCTGCAAACAGAAACAAGCCCAGGTTTCTAACCAAATACCCTGTGTATCACGTAAAATCATTTACAATAGAATCAATGCCCAGAGGCTCATTACAGTTTGAAGCAGAAACAAAAAAAACCCTCACAGAGGCAAATAGATGCAAGCAAGTCCACGACAGAGAATGAGAGATAGTGATGGGTCCAGCAATATTGATGTGTCTGCACATGTATCTAGCTCATAGAACGACACCCCGTGTCTGTGCGTGTATCATTTAGGAAGTAGTCACATGACCAATACAGCTGCTACTTCGCATGTCAGTGAAGCGCAGAACTGTGTTTGTCAACGGGGTGAATTTCCGCCAAAAGTACATCTTTTGAAGCAAAATTATTCCACAGTTACATCATGGAGAAAGAAAGAAAATGGAAGGTGGTCCATGAGGGATCATTTTGTTCTTTTTAGTTCGTTTTATTTCCTTGTTTCATCTTGTTCCTCTCCGTTTCTGCTTGATCCATCAGAATTTTGTTTCTAAATATTCTTTTTAAATCATTCATGCGATTTTCTGCAGGTGTTGCATTTGTTCAACTAACCTTTCATACATCAATAAAAATGTTGTCAATGGTGCTGAGACATCACAGAGAAACACGTGGAAAATGCACGCGGAAGTTTGGCCGTCAGAGCAGGTGGAGGGGATGGGGGTGGAGGGGGGTGCGGACCGGACCGGCCCACATTGGGTAAACAGCACAGCGGGACTTGATGTCAGTAGAGACTCGCTATTAGGTCTGCCTGCAATGATGTTTATGCTCCAGCAGGTGTCAGTAGACAAACAGTGACACAGTGTTGACACCTTATCGATACAGTTTGGGTAATGTGCTGAAATGCTTCACAAGGCCTCTTCTACCCATCACTAATGAGAGATCTATAGAAAAGAGGGGAGAGAGGGGGAGGAAGGCCCAGAGAAAGAGTTGATGGAAGAGCAGCTTGAGAGGAGAATAATAGCTGAGGAAGTGTGACAGCTCAAAGGCAGAAAGGTCTGCTTTGATGCTGCCAGTTTAATACAATCAGACACACTCCATCTCAGATATTGCCAGAACGACGCTGTACTGTCAGCATACACACACACTAGCTATCACCCCCCATATCATCCAATATTTTCTGCTTACAATAATTAGCTGATTAGCCCCCAGAAACCGAAATATAGAAAAAACCTTTACATTTTTTTTTCAACCATTCACATGTTGTTTTAGGATGCTTGTGATGCCTAAATCAGTGTTGTTGTTTTTATTATGAAATTTTAGTAACTTTTGGGGAGGATGTTGTAAAAATGCAATGCTGGGCCTGTAGGGTAGCAGAATTTCATTGACATCACTCACACTCTGAACACATGTAAGGAACAATTAAACATGTATTTGTACTTTTCTGCTTATAAAGGCCCACAGAAGTTTATATAGCTACACAATAACAATTGAATAGAAAAAATGTCATTTTTTATGATCAATTTAGTACAAAAATTGAGTATCATATTTAAAAACAATGGATCCAGACTAAATGTGCAAATCATGAAGGGAAAAAACAAAATGTGCTTGTTTAATTTGTTGATTGATTCAGTTATGGTATTCCCAAAAGCAGTTATGTTGCTCTGAAAAGCAGAGGCAAACATTGCACTTTCTGCAAAGCGTGTTGGTTCAGCCTTTAGCGCAGTGTCTGCATCATCCTCTGTTGGCTTTGATGGAAAAATATCCAATCATGTCCTTGCTAACTTGCTTTGGAGGGTTTGAATTTGACTCACATGTTCCTAAAATTCCACACATTCCAGACATCCACAGCTCTATCAGGTATACCTATTGTTCACTTTGTCATGCAATGAACCCTTTACACCCACACTTACCAGAACATTATCACCTTTTCATTTAAGAAGCAGCTATTTCGGCAGCCAGGCAGAGCCCAGGAAAAAAGAGGACCAGTAGTATATTTCAAATTATGCTACATAATTCTTCCAATACTAAAAAAACTCAATTCATTGCTTAAGCTCATTAGAATGCTTAAAACATTAGTTATAAGTAGATCCTAGTACGTACTCACCGTTAGCATTAGCTATCATTACGAGTTAATTATGTAATTAAAATAGCACATCTCACGAGCATAAACAAGACAACGGTCATTTAAAGCTTCTCTGGATCTCTAAATTGTTAACCAACCTGAAATAAAATAGTTGTAGGCTTTCAGACTCATAAAAGGCTTTTGGTTTGCAGTGTAATATGAGATTTGCCACATGAGATAGTTTGTTGTGTGGATCGCTTCAGTGTTGGGTAAATCCTCCAGCATGTATGAAAAGTCTGACTTTTAAAATTATATGAGTCATAACCTAAAGGAAGATATCGCGTCTGTGCCAGCTCAGTTAGAACACTCACTTTCATCCGTCACGCTGTGTTTTATAGTAGAGGAAAACACTTCCTGTCCACTGTTTGAGTTCAGCACGGCGGCAGGGTCACGTAAGTGAAACCCACCAATCATCACTTTTGATTTGCACGTGAGACTTCAGTCACCGCTCAAATAGACGCAAAATCTTGTTTTTATTCATTCAACTAGTAGTTTATTTTGCTCAAATTGAAATATAGGCCTGACTCTAATTCTGGCCTCCTTCCAATAAAGGCCTGAACCAGGATGCGCTTGAGTAAATAAAGGCCCGGGCCTGTATTAGAGGATTTACGGTAATCAACTAATCATTTACCTTGAGGATAACAACCTGCTCAGTGACTGCCAACATGGTTGTCAACCTCACCGGTCAACCATGTCTGCTCTGCTTTTCTTAACAGAGCAGATTCACACGTCATTAAACAGAGGCCAAGTTACTGGAGTCGTTTACACTGATTTTCAAAAAGCCTTTGACACAGTCAATCATCAGATTCTGTTAAACAAACTTATTTCGTTTAATTTTTCCGCATCAGTAATAAACATGTTTGAGTCATACCTAAGTGATAGGTCTCAGACTGTAAAAATTGGCACAGCAATATCACCACCATTAAAATATTCTCTGGGTGTTCCACGGGGCAGCATTTTAGGCCCTTTACTCTTCGTTCTGTACATTAATGATCTTCCACATGTGCTTAATTTTTCCAGTTTACTTTTGTACGCTGATGACACTGTTTTTCTGTCTGGTCCAAACACTGCCACAATCAATGACAAACATAATGCACATCTTCAGCACTTAAAATTTGACTGGCTGCAAGGCAATCATTTAACACTTAACATTAAGAAAACAGAATGCATGTATTTTTACTCAAATTGGACTCAGCTGTCCATATCCAGTCCTGTTACATTATCCAGTCATAAATTATCAGTTGTCTCCACTTACTTGGGGGTCGTTTTGGACTCACATCTTAGTTATAGTAAACATGTCCACACCCTAACCAGAAAGTTAAATTAAGAGTTGCATGTTTATAGTAAGATCAGGCCTCATCTGTCTTTTTCTGTTTCTAAAACATATCTTCATGCAACTGTTATGTCAACTTTGTCATACTGTCTTCCTAGTTGATCACTTACAACAGAAGAACTTATTCAGCCAATAGTGCAACTCTATAATAGAGCTTACAAAATCAATAATAGGTTGCCATACTCTGTGCATGTTACTAGATCGGCCACAAATGGTCTTTTGCCTTTACCGGCCTTCAGGAATTCTTATGGACAGAGGTCTTTCTTTTATGTGTTCACTAAAATCTGGAACGAGCCTCCACAAGACATTAGAACTATATCATTGCAAAGTTTATTTAAAAGAAAATTTGTTTTTTATCTACAGGCCAATTACACCTGTAGCCACTGAGGAAGGTGGCTGCTTAACCCTCTTTTATTAGTGTTTCTTATAATTGTATATATGCTGTATGATTGTTTTGTCTTGTCTTGGTATGTATAACTGTGTGTTTTGAGTTGTATGTTCTGCAGAACATGAACCTGCTGAAAACCAGTTTTTTACTGAGTCAGGCCCGATTGTTTTAATCTCTTCCTGTTTAATGAATGAAATTAAATGAAAGTCAAAACAATGACGCCTATGTTTTACACCAGCTCTCTAAACCATGTCCTCGATATTCTATATCTGTCATGTTTTAGTTGTTTCCCTGCTCCAGCACAAAAACCAGGCTTATTTTGCTCCTTAACGCAACAAAACATCAACAGACCAAGAAAAAAACACTGATATCTAGCTGCTCGTTTTAAGTGAAGTAAAGAAAACAGTAAAGCAGAATATAAAATTAGTAAGAAAACGAAGTTGCCATGTATGCCCTAAAGATCATTTACACACACACACACACACACACACACACACACACACACACACACACACACACACACACGTGCAGCAGTAGTACAGCCACCTCTGCCTTTTCTTTTCTTGTTTATACTCCGAACATTAGAGCTGAACAGAAGGCTTATTAGCAGGGGTGCACATAAGTGGTCTGCAGGTGTGCATGCGTCAAAATAAATAATGCACACCAGATTAAGGGCTGTAAACGTGCGTTTGCACACCTGAGACTTTGTGTGGAGGATGGATTTTTTAGCAGTCCACTTTCCAGTCCAGTAGATGGCGGTAATGCACTTTGACGTTGCTTGAAACCGCCATTAAACCATATTCAGAAGAAGTGTCGGCTGGCTTCTTTTGTTATGGATAACCGTGATATTCATTCGCACATCTGTTGTTGTTAGCAAGGCCTTGAGCATAATAAAAATGTCGAAGAAGCAAGCTCCATTGAGAAATTAATTTGGTGTTCCTCCACCTCCAAAGAAACGTAAGGCGGGTTTTCTATGAAAATGATTGGATGAACAGATTTCCCAGCATGCTTTGTTTTTGTAAATTGTTGAAAATAATAAAATAAATGAATCATGATTAAGTTTTACAGGCAGCAAATGTAACATCATTATTGACATGAGAAATGCAAAAACTGAAGAAAATTAAAGGATGAAAATTATAAACAGGCTTCAGTTTGATGGAGAGCTGGACCACAAGTGAGAGATGTAGTTTGCTGATATAAACATGACGCAGATCCATGCAGACGGTGTGATAGAAATGCATTTTAAGCTGTTATTAAAGGAGTCATCACCTATAATACCGTGGATATCTACGTCCTATTATAGCCTTTTAGACCATTAAAATAAATTGTATTGGAAAAATAACTTAAAAATGTGCTTTTTTGATGCTTTTCTGTAAAGGGCATATTTTCTCGCGAGATCACACGCAATATTTCAGCTGTGTCGGACGCGCGCGGGACTGAGGGGCGCGTTGATTGGTGGAAGGAAGCAGGAAGCAGCTTCAGCATCTTGCTCCAAAATAACAAAAGTTATAACTGAACCTGAGCTGGCAGTGACCTATGGGATCTAACCGTGTATTTACGAGACCTCGCCTCGCCCGTAATGGCGCCCTCACATGTTGTTGAGTTGGGACAAAGCAAGCTAACAGCCAGGCATCAGCTCTTATGCTGTTGTGAAGATGGAATACACAAACCGATCAGAGTTTTGTCTCCCATAACACGGATTATAACATGCGTCGTCAACGGTAAGACATAATTTATGCGTTTCACGTTATGAAATGAGCTTTGTTGTGCTGGTTTGTTCGCTGCTGGCCTCATATTTGGTTATATTTGGCCTTTGTGACGACATATAGGCCAGAACTCAAGTTCTCATTTTGGAGTGCACGTGCTCGTGGGGTGCATGTGAGCTGGTTGAAGAAGGCAAGATTAAACAAACGCTTCAATGTTAAATATCGGCTTCTCAGCCATTGAAAAATAATTAGGAAGCCATTATAGACATGTTTTCAAGTGGAAAAGTGAAAATTTCAGTTGATGACTCCTTTAAAAACAATACAGATTCTACATGCTTATGTTCAGACAATGATATCTGATAGGCCCCTGACAACAGGGCCTGCCCAAAAAAAATTTTTACAAATTACCAGCTCAAGATAATTTAATAAATTATAGTCGGCCCGACCCAAAATTACCATCAGCCCACCGGGCAAATGTAATTTTTAATGCCTTGCCCAACGCCTGCTAATTGCACCGCCGTCACTAAAACGTTTGCTCTCTGGTTGTTGTATATGATTTAAACAGTTATTTTTTGTAATAACTAGACTAAATGTCTGTTTTTAGTAGTTACCGCTCCCATAAGCCTGCTTCAGACTGGCCAAAAGCGTTTAAACACAAAATCCTTAAAGTTTGAATAAAAATAAATAATAAAATAAAAATCACTTTATGGCGCAACTACCACGCACAACACCCAATTCTGATGACTTACAAACAACAAACTGTTTTGGGGCATCTTAATTTAAAATTCGTAAGTGTTAATGTGTTTAATTCACGTATCACTGGTTTGATTGACTCAATAAAAATAATTCAGTGTAATTCAGCAATTTATATGGGTGTATTTCTTCAGTTTCACTGATATGTAACATTAAAACTGCTGGTGTGCACCGCGATGGGTCAGACCCATGGATGAATAAACCTCCAACCTTATTGTAACATCATTGACAAAAAATGCAGCAGAGCATCATTTTACCTGCAGTTACCGAGTCTTGAAGTAATACTTAACTTCTATGAGCAAAAGAACATGAAAGATTATTAAACGAATCAGCAAAGCAGAAAGAAATGCTATTTTTTGTCACTTCAAACCATTTAGAATGTTGTGTTTTAATCACATTTAGCTTGTATTTCATTGTATTGTTTGGAGAAAAACATTAACATAAAAACTATTTGAGATATTTTACATTTATTTAAATAAGTTTTGAACATTAAATGGTATTTAAATTGTATTCTATACTTTTTAGAACAATTTGTTCTGCAATTCATCTGGTATGTGATTGTTCAGAAACAGTCATTTAGACATGTATAAACAGAAGAATATATAGTGATATATATCGTTACCGAACGTGCTTCAAAATTTATCGCGATATAGATTTTAAGCCATATCGCACATTCCTAAATGCATACGGCTTAAGAGATAACTTCTAAACCATGCCACGGATGCCTGAGAAAGTCCTATATGTTTGAGCCTGCTTAGTAAGATGTTATGGTCTACAGAGTCAAAGGCTTTAGCCAAGTCAACAGCTCTCTGCTGCTCCTCTGTCACTCAACAGAGAGACGGAAAAAAAAAACTCTCACTCGATATACTGCAATACAGCAACACTCTTGAAATGAAAGTCACTAGTTTTGGCCCTTCTTTGGAGAAATAAACCTTTAGTTGGGTCTGAAAAATCAGGAAATCTGGCAACAAAAACAGATGGAAACACTGGGAAGCAGAACTGTTCTACGGGAATATGCAAATATATTGGTAGTGTCACATGGGGCGCTGTGCCGGCTAGATGCAGAATGAAAGCACAAAAGCGCTACATCCCAATAGTGCATCTACATGTACATCTACAAGGAGGGAAAATTATTTTCCAGGACAACTCTAACGTTTCCAGGACATTAGACTTTTTTTCCCATTTTCCATGCGTTTTTCATGACTGTAAAATTGGTCTATCATTTTCCAGGTTTTCTAGGACATGTTGGAACCAAGGGACCACATTTAATTTTAGTTGCTGAAACATCCAAGAAGTGATAAAAAGTTGCAGTTCTCCCCTCATCCACTGGGGTGGTCTCAGAAGTGAGCAAATACTCATTGACTCTCATGTTAAAAATGCCAATTTCACAGCAGAAATAGAACGTCTTACAGCCTAGTACAACGAACCATTTTAGGTTTAATAGGTCCAGTTATCAGCCATGACAACTCTGAGGGGGGTGAATTTTTTTGTACCACATCCGTTTAGATGTAATTAAAGATTGAAATTGAGAATAATTAGGGGCGTGTCTTTTGGATATGCGGAAGTCTTTTGGATTGTCGGAAGAGCCGAGGAGCTAACTAGCCTTTTTGGTCCGGGGAAAAACCGGAAGGACACAGGGCCCTTTATCCCCAGCGTAATTTATAGTCACTGGGCGTCACATTAGCTGTGTTCGGCCAGTTCTTGTGCCGTCTGGGTAGTATGTTGGAATGTTAATTTTGATATTGTTGGGCAGAAATGGCTTGTTGTGGCATTGGTTGCACTAACAGAGGGTCCAAGAACTCTCTGCTCCATTTTTATCGGTAAGTTATATTTTTATATTTTCGACTACTCCCTCTGCTTACATCACTCCCGGTTTGGCAGAAAAAGCATTTTTCTTACAAAAATGACTCCAAAAGCCTAAATAATTTATGTACGTGTAAACTTTTATTTAGAATGAGTTCCTATTATGTTTCTCTATTGGTTCAAGGAAGTCTCTAACTTGCAATTTGCTCTTTAATGAAAAAAAAAAAGACGGCGTTTAAAAAAACAGACATTTCACTAAAGGCACGCCTCTTTCTCATCTACATCAAGTGGTGTAAAAACAGAGTGACACAAACCATCATGAGCTAGGTCTGTTTAGACGGCACAAGCTGAATGTCTGACTTTTCAAAGCTGATTAAATCAGTACTCAATCATGTAATCAATGCTATTAGAGAATTAGGTTTAGAAGTGTTGCTGCTGCTGAGGGCTGAAAACCCTCTGACACAAGCATGAATCTGCACGGAAACAGAAGCTAGTGACAGAGACAGCAGTCAGTGGTGGATGAAATCTGGATGGGAGCCCCATCTCCACAACAACCAACAACACCTAGATTAAGCTCCAGGATGGAATGGATTACAACACTTCCTCTACAAGATAGACAAAAGTTGCTGCAAACACACATCAAGGCTAGATAAGAGCAGATAATCCAGAGTTAAATGGTCCAAAGTTCCAGATTGTTACTAGTGTCCTTCCTATTACCTGTTATGACTTAATAACAGTTTGAATTTCACAAATCTAAAGGTCATTCAACAACAAAAAACAAGACATAAGAAAAAAAGAGATTAAATCTCTGAGATTACCTTTCTCCATCTTCACAGAACAAAGTGTTTGAAGAATGCCTTTAAAATTGCTTTGATCTACCAGCTAGCTTAAAGAAAGAAAGAGGTAAGGAAGATAATGAAGAGAAGGAAAAAGCAGATCAGAGGACAAGCTACACAGCCGACATTTTAACTGCTGCTGACTAAAGACTGAGTGAGGGAAGAGGAAGGAAGAGAGGGAGGGAGAGGGAGGGCTGGCTGGCTGGCTGACACTCACTTCCTCTCTTTCTGCCTATGTGAGTGTGACGCAGGCTTGTTCTCTCACTTTCTCTCTCCACCTCGGAGCCTTCAGCCTACTACATATTCACTCCTCCACATCAGCCATTCCCAAAGCAGAGCTAAAAACAAGAAACGGTCGCTCATGCAGACCTGGGGCCTTATTTACAAAGCTTGCTTACGCACAAAACAGGGTCTGAGAATTGTGTAAGTGACTGTCCACACAAACGTTGCGATTTATAAAGAAAAACTTGATGGAAAAATGTGCGCAACTTTGAGCAGACATTGGACCTGGCTTAAGTACATTTTAGAGATGGTGAGATGGTAAAATGTGTAATTTAGGACACGTTTTCACACTTTTAGACCCTCTCGTGCAATTTTAACTGTAATTAAAATATGTTTTTGAGATATTACTTTCATAGGTCTTCAAATTACTTATTGGAGCATTAAGTGTGTGACACGCATCTGTGAATCAATCTATTAACCAAACGGCACCGCAGAGAACCGGGTCAGAGGTGCACCTCGAGGTTTTCTTAAACAGGAGTTCAGACAGAACACCGGCTCGTTCCAGCGGGGACTAGCCGACCGTCGGGCTATTTGTTTGATATGAACAATATTTACTGCCTAAAAGACTTTTAGGATTAAATAAAATGTTTTCATTAAATGTTCCCTTAGATCTGGAAAATCTCAGCAATCCTGCGCACCACAGTGCAAGATTGAAATGATTATTTCTGTGACCATTTCTTTTTTATGTTTTTATTTCTTTTTTATTTTCTATGCCGTGATTGCTCAGGAGCCCATTGGTGCAGCAGACTGGTGCCGCACAAAGTCAATAAAATATTTTTTTCTGTGCCTACTCATGCCCCAGAGCCTGGATTTCCATCTCGGTTGTCATGGTTACCCGTGACATGCAGGTTTATTTATATGCACAATGTTCATCATGTAACTTGCATTCTGGTTACAATTTTTTTATTGCTTAGCTTAGCTTAAGTAGAGTTTTAATAAGGATTCTACACAAAGTTTTATAAATGAGGTCCCTGGTTTCTACAGCTTTGATGATGTAAATAAAACTCAATAATTAGTGAGACGTTACACCTGTTTTTGATGTGTTATTGTTACAAGGAGTGAATCCTTGAGCTTGGTTCGGCTGAGGTTTGACTTTTGCATCGTTGCAAAAGAAACCTCATTCAGGTACATCACTTTCAAACAGGAAGAGCTCCTTACTAGGGCTGGGAACCTCATGGTACCTCACGATACAATATAATTTGTGGTACACGTCTCATAATATGACGATATCATGATATGGCAATACTGCAATAACTGATATACTACACAAGTTAGCCTACTCTATCAGTGTTTGCGAAAACACGTCGGACAGTACCAACGTGATTTAATATTGTCCGACGAAAAACTTTAAATTGTCGGACATGACGCCAAAATAAAATAAACTTCCTGAAAACCACAAATTGCAGACTGTTGATAATTTGCTCTGATTCCGTGACACGGACATTTATTTTCAATAATCCGCAGAGATGGTCTCTGGTTTCTGCAGCAGCTGCTGGAGCGCTTCTTCTGAGCATTTTAATTGATCTGGTTGCGCACGGTGTGCAGCGCACCGGATTTATAAGCAGCTCCGCTGCAGCTGTATAACAGATGCGAGGTAACATAAGATCATTTCTTTATAATGTGATATTTGTGATGAACTAAAACGTCAGACAGAATGACATTTTGTCCTTAAAAGCAGTTTATTAGAGTAGTTTAACAAACAGCTGAGATAAACCCGCATCTCCAACTTCCAGTTTCACCTCAACCAGCCACAGCGTCTCAACATCAACATCAGTCACAAAAAGCCCTTATGGATCATTACAATATTTAGAAATGTTGTCATATATAATATGTTGTTTCTGATGTTTCATAATAATTCATAATAATTATATGATGATCTCTAATAATTTCCTGATAAATTCTGTTGGCTTATTTTCTAAGCAGAGGGATTGTCTAATCATGGGCATTGCACCCGTGGGGGATGTGGGTGTTTTAACACCCACACTTTTCCAGCAGTTTTGCTCAAAACTTTACTATCAATCCGGTCCCTCCGTGTTTCCCTCGCTCTTTTCCCCTCTCCCCCTCCCGTTGATCATTGAAACCCACACCTCTGCGCACCGGAATTTTTCGTACGTTCCATCATTGATGCGTTTCTCCACCTGCTCCACGCCAACTGATAAAATGGCGTGCGACAATTACAAGCTGCCCTCCCAGCGCGCTCTGCTCGTACCACAAGAGAACTACAACCTCCTTGAGCTCAAACATCCTATTTGAGCAAATCCAGTGTTTTAAGTGAGCCCATCCCGATATGCAGAACACATGCTCCACAAGGGGCCTCGTTTTGCGCACGAGTACTCATTCTCTCCAAATGCGCATCGCTGCCACGCGCCGCGCACTCAGCACCGTCAGCTACCGTTTATCCCAGGCAGGAGGAGAGAACAAAGAGACAAGGTTTCCGACACTGTGGTGTGCACGCTCCCGCAATGATTGACAGCAGCAGCATCTGAACAACCAGCGGTCAGATGCGCCGACATGCAGGTGGAAACATGGAGGTGGAGATGCATCCAAACGGATGAGAGTAAGAACAAGAAAGAAAACGTCAGAACGAGAGGAGGAGTGAGCTGCACTTGAAAGTGGGAATGTTGATAGAAAAAAGAAAAAATTTGTGAGCATAAACATCCCAGCTGCAGCTGATCATGAGACAGAAGAGACTATGATTCTGTCTGACTATGGACTGGAGAATATTTTACAGCAGCTGATTATTTATTAAATGTTTTGTTAAATGCACAAACCTTCACTTCTGTCCTGTTGTCTCTGGTTCACAGCCTTCCAGTCCATCATATAAATAGTTGTAGTATTTACATTAATTTAATTTGATTATTTCCCATTGAGACCAAAACAAATCTGAATCTGCTTGTCTGATAGATTTCTGGTCATAACAGGGCCAATGCTGAAGTCTGACCTTAACCCTAACCCAGCTGCTTCTGCTGAGTGAAGCTTGAGGCTCATCAAAGACACAAGAACACCTGAGTGGCACTAATTCAACCTAAAAGGTGAAACTAAACTATGAGACAGACTCATTCCATGTAAAGCCAGATATTTTAGTCTTTATTAGTTATAATTGTGATGATTGTGGCTACAGCTGATGAAAACCCCACATTCAGAATCTCAGACAATTAGAATATTGTGAAAAGGTTCAATATTCTAGACTGAAAGACTCTATCAGCTGATGACTCCAGTACACCTATAAAGGGTTCCTGAGCCTTTAGATGGTCTCTCTCTCTGCTAAAAACTACAATACTTATATTCTTCAGCGCTTAACTAGATTATATTAGACTAATAGAGTCCTTAAAGAACAGTTTGTGATTGGTCAAACCTTTATTTGATTTGTGAGTTAAAAAAAAATGCAGATTTCAGAACTTTATTGCATCTGACCCACCTTAGGTCTGGTCTAGTGTATAAACTACAACACCTAGACTCTTCAAACCTGGATTTTTACATTTTACATTTTATAATTAAAGCAGGTTAAAGATACTGGGGGTGGAAAAATTAGTGGGAATTGACCTTTCTGAGTAGGAAACTTACAAAAGGAACCAACTTCAGCTTCATATAAAAAGAAGAGCAACAACAAAAATAAACAAAAAAAGTGCCAAATGAATGAGAAAAAAAGAATCTAATTTAAAAATTGCATTCCAAATAAGTTCAGGGTAATGCACACTGGTAAAATCAGACAGGGTGTGTAAATACAAGTGTGTGTGTGTGTGTGTGTGTGTGTGTGTGTGTGTGTGTGTGTGTGTGTGTGAAAAGTCTCAATATCCCCCACACTTTTGAGAAGCTTGCAATGCCCCTGTGTCTAATCCTCATTTTCTGATTTTTTCAGAAAATCACATTGACAGGTCTTTTTTCAAATTATGTCAACAGATTATTGTCACAATAAAAATATGTATAATATGTAAAGGTCAGAGGTCACTACAATACCCACTGTTAAATAGATACAAATCTGAATCCCGCGTTATTTAATCTTCAGTCAGATGTAGCTTCTGAAACCTCTGATAGTCGGTCAGATTATTTCTCTCTGGATTACGGTGAGGCAGATAGCTGGAGGAGTTCAACCGAACACGATTGAGAGTTTGACTCCTACACAGCAAGCTGGGTAACCGGAGGTACACTGTACATGCATGTTTGAAACTTTAACTCAGAAGACTCGTGAGCCAAATTAGACACAAGTGGCGAAACTATTGTGGAGGAGGATGTCAAACGTCTTCAGAACCTAAATGGTAGTTTGTTTACTTTTATTGAGCATTTCATTCCTGTGTTTGAAGCGCTGCAACCGGGAGTTTTCAGCTGATGAGATAGCTTCATCATTCTGTCCCAATATAATTCAATAATCTACAGAAAAATTGCTATCCCCCTCGTCGTAATCCAGAGAAAAACAATCTGACCGACTATCAGAGGTTTCAGAAGCTACATCTGACTGATGATTAAATAACGAGCTGCGGGTCACTTCTTACACACTAACTTTCTGAGCAGTTACGTCATCGTCGGCTTACGCTCAGACTGGAAGCCTTCCTGTTTTTTCCCGCGCCATTTAAAAACACTCTTTCTTCAAAATCTAGCCGTGGAAATCCTAAACAGAAATTGACTTGAGGTTTTAATACATTTTTACACGTTATTCAAAGGAAATTTGCCTCTGGTCAATAGCTTGTTCCTCCTGCTTCTTATTTACGTCAGACTATGGAACGCCATGAGGGCCAAAACAAAACTACGGAAGCCTGCGCGTTAAAAAAATTAATGCCGTTAAGGGGGCTTTGCATTAACGCATTAAAAACGCACTAAATTTGACAGCCCTAGTGTATATATATATATATATATATATATATATATATATATATATATATATATATATATATATATATATAAATAAGCTGTTGGACTTAAAGGAGAAGGTACCAGCGGTGAGAGCTGCAGCACAGCTGCTGCTGGAGGAAATGAGGATGAACCTCCTACACACACTAAGAAGAAGAAGCTGAGTGACCTTATTCAAAGCAGGCGAGCTCACCTCACAGGTCAGTCCCAGACTGCAGTTCCAAAAAGAGTGCAGGCTAATGCAGAACTGACCAAGTTCCTACAGGAAGATACACTTGATGCATCCTCTGATCCCTTAATGTGGTGGCGTGACAATCAAAGAAGATAATCTTCGAAGGCCAAGTTGGCACAAAATACATGTGCATATGTGCAACAAGCACCAGCTCAGAGAGAATGTTTAGCACAGCTGGCAACATTGCTACTCCAGAGAGATCCTGCATTAAGCCGCACAAGGTCAACATGTTGGTGTATCTTGCTCGGAATCTACAAAACTAAAGTAGCTACAGATTTGCATATGGTCTGTTAAGACATCTGCTTAGTGTGAAGTGTTTATATTGTTACCTATACCTTTTTTAACTAGATTTGCAGTGCTGAATGTTACAGTAAGGAAAGAAAACAAGGTCAAGAAATGTACAATCTATTAAGATTATTTATTATCATTATTGAAGTGCAGGGGGGGATGAAGATATGCTTGTAAAGAAGACAGAGTAACGTTGGTTATACAGACCTGGTTTGGGTTTCAGGAGTCTGATGTTGAGCAGAAAAACATCCTCAGTAAAACATTCTGGGTGACAGTAAAGTCCTTTCTGCGTTAATAGCTCGTTAACACTAATTACCTTAAATGGTGTTCATTAATTAACACATGATGAACACACAGGCTTCCAACCTTTCTGGAAATTTGTGATTTAGTTTCAACAAATTTCCCTCAACTTTTTCAGCTGATTCTCCAATTTTAATAATAAGCCATAATAGGGCTCAACAATGAAACACGATTCTGAAGAGGCAGAGAAAAAGGATAAACATCCAACCTTATTTTAAAATCGTCACCATTAAAACGCTGCAAAGCATCATTTTAGCTGCGGTTATTCACTAGTGAAGTAAAACGTAACTTCTATGAGCAAAAGAGAAACATGAAAAATTATTAAATGAATCAGGAAAGCAGGAAATAATGTTATTTCTGTTTTTACATTTTTTACTTCAGTTCAAAATGTTTAGAATTTTGTGTTTTCATAACATTTAGCTTGTGTTTCATTTAAAATATCTTCAGCTTTATTCATTTTATGAAAATTTTGTGTTGCATTGCTTGGATTGTGTGTGTGTGTGTGTGTGTTACTTAGAATTTAAACAAAAATCCTTCATTCTGATTAATTTCAATGTTAAAAGCATTATTTCATACAAAGAGATCCATTCTCAGTGCTTTGATGTTGTTGCTATGACAACAGCAGCAGAGAGCAGTGACATGAATAACTAGTAAAAAATCTGGAGGAGTCAGAGAGAAAAACAACCACACAAGTGTGTGTCTCAATTCATTTTCCCCATGTGTGTGCCAGATGGCGCTGTGTGCTCTGCTATTACATAATACAAACATCAAATCACTATTACACAAGCACACACACACACACACACGCACGCACGCACGCACACACACACACACACACACACACACACACACACACACACACACACACTAAACAAAGGTTCTTGTAGGCAGATGAAAAAATGGGTGTAAATGTGATCCTACAAATTTTAATGTAAACAGCTAATAGTTAAAAACAAGTAATAAAAATAATCACAAATAACTTGTTCGTACAAAAAAATTGTGATTAAATTTTATAATAATTTTCACATTTTTGTTTTATTTTTACAGGCAGTAGAGGTGCCACAGCTGTATCACAAACATAAATTACTGATTGAAAAAGCAGCATTAACGGATTTTATTCTTGAAATTACTACTATCAATATTATTATTATTATAACTTATTACTCAAATGTTTTTTTAAATGAATTAGTAACAGCAATGACATTAACAGATCTGAATTAACAGCTACCATCTGAATGGACAGGAGAACACTACAATCCAGTCGGCAGACACCCCATGCATACAGCTTTAAGAACAGCATGAAACGTCAAGATTACATTGATGGGTTAAAGAAACAAAATCACAACCGTCTGTTCACGGTCTGCAGCAGAAACGCAAAGCACCGAGGATCAACACAGCTGGAGGAGATAAAGATTGAGTCTAGAGAGTTTGATGCAGTCTCAACTCAATCTGTGTTTAACATTACTGTGAATGCTGCCGTCCAGCCCAGAGACAATAGAGTCCTGTGTAGAGTTTCTACCTTTATCAGAGCAGGTGACATCATTGTCACTAGCACTGGGAGTCAGAAACTAAAGTTTACACTATGGAAAGAAGCATGCAGAGCTGTAAGAGCAGGACACGCTGGTGTTCTGTCCTCAGACATAGACAACCGGAATCTTAGCTCAAACTGTGGTGCATGTGTAACAGCTTAGTCATAAAACTCATCCTGTTCGAGTCCAGCCTGTAAATAAGAAACAAAGGACTCACCAGCGCTGGCCACTGTATGTGTTCGGCCTTATTTCCCTGCAGAAGGCCTCCTGCTCCTATTGCTGCTCCCTCCGTCCTCTTAGCCCAGACCAGCTGGTGCTCCAGGAGAAACAGCTGGAAATCCTCATAGACCTTCACCCACTCTCGCTTCTCCCACTCCTGGTCGTCAAACTCTACATACACCTGGAAAGCAGACAATAAAAAGAGGTGTTAGACACAGAGCTTCGTTTGGCTGCACTGCCCCACACCTAATGAAACCTTACTATCCAAAAGGGTTTAAATCAGGGTTTCTCAACCCTGGTCCTCAGCGCCCCCCTGTCCTGCATGTTTTCCATGTTGTCCTTTCAAACACCAGTGTTTTCCCTGACGCCACACACCTGACACAAATGAGTGAGTGATTAACAGGCATCTGCAGCACTTGAAGTCCTCCTGAGGAGGCAATGCAGATCAGGTGTGCTGAAGCAGAGACAAGGAAAACATGCAGGACAGTGGGCCCTGAGGACCAGGGTTGGGGAACACTGGCCTAGTGGTATGAGTGTCCACCCTGGGACTGGGAGATTGGAGTTCAAATCCCAGTCATGTCATGCGAAAGACTGAAAAAATGGGACCCAATACCTCATCGCTCGACACTCAGCACTAAGGGGTTGGATTGGGGGGTTAAACCACCAAATAGTTCCCAAGCACGGCTATGTCTGCAGCTCACCGCTCCCCCAGGGGATGGGTCAAATGCAGAGAACAAATTTCACACACACACGCACGCACACACACACACACACCAGTGTGTGTGTGTGTGACAACTAGTGGGACTTTAACTTTGATACTGGTCTAGGTGTTGTAGTTTTTGAGCTGGACCAGTTCCTATGTGGCACAGATGCAAAACAAATAGGCCTAAATAAATAAATAAAATGTTGAAATCAATTTTTTAACTTTCACAAATCAGGTTTCAAAGTCCCAAGTCATCATCACACACTGGTGAAATTACATCTCCACATCTGACCCATCCCCGTGGCGGGGAGCGGTGAGCTGCAGCTGTGGCCGCGCTCGGGAACTATTTGGTGGTTCAAATCACAAACTATGTTTTAAGGACTCTGCATTAGTGGGAAATGAGCTAGTCCAGGTTTGATGTGTCCAGGTTGTTGTAGTTTTCACAGGAAATTTGCTAAGTTAATTTTACTCAAGGTGAGTACATTTTACTCAAATGGAATAGAATTTACTCTGAAACAGAGTACATTTGGTCCCATGTAGTCAAATGTACGCTCTCATTTTAAGAGCAGATTAAAGATGCTCAGGGAGTGAAACACTGGTTGGAATTGCCACTAAAACTACCAGTAATAATTTTAGATTTATTTATGTGTATTTTTACTTAATTTTCCATCAACATCTCATTGAAAAAAAATCCATACTGGTTTTGCAAAATATTTTTTTCTCCTTAATTTTAAAATCAAATAGAAACAAATTGATGGTTTTTCAAAAATGACAAATCTCATACAGTAGTAGATATTTAGGGAAGAGGAAAAAACGTTCACTCAGCAGAAGCAATGAGGTAGGGTTAAGTTCAGAACTCAGCATTGGCCAGAAATCCATCATGCAAGCAGGTTAAGATTTGTTTGAGTCTAAATGGGAAATTAAACAATTAAATAATGTAAATATGTTTCTGCCTACAAAGATTTTTTTCCAACATGCCCACTTTCAAGTGAAGCACGCTCCTCCTCTTGTTTTGACTTATTTTCTTGTGCCTACTCCCGATCTATATTTCTGTCTGGATACCATCCCTCCATCTCCATGCACCTGCCTGTTGCAGCATTTAACTACTGGTTGGTCAGATGCTGCGTGTTGTTAATTACTGCAGGAATGTGCACGGTGTCGGATCCCGTCTCTTTTTTTCTCTCCTCTTGTCAGATATCTGGAATGTTCATTCAGTAAGCATTTTCTCATGGATATCTGAAATGTTCATTCAGTAAGCATTTTCTCATGGATATCTGAAATGTTCATTCAGTAAGCATTTTCTCATGGATATCTGGAATGTTCATTTTTACTAGGAACAATAGAATTATAGATATCTGGAATACATACCCATTCTGCCTAATAAATGTTAAAAAGGCCACCATAGGTTTTTAGGGATTTTGAGATATCTCAAACTTTATTCCTACTAGTGCAGTTGTTATTATGGATATCCTTCATTATAAATTATATAGTAACAACATAGCTGTTGATGTCTTCATTTGATATACTGTAGAATAGAATAGACTATTGATCCCACAGTGGGAAAATTCACTTGTCACTAGTGCTGCCACGATTAGTTGACGCGTCATGACGACGTCGACAAACAAAATAGTCGACAACAGTAATAGTCGACGCGCTGTTTATTTTATGAGCATTTTTTCAACGTCGCCTGCTGCAGCACCTTCTGCTGCTATCTGCTTGAGGCTCATGCACAGTAGTGGCCATCCGGGTCAGTCACTGCTTTCCCCTTGAGGTACATACTAGTGGCGGAGAAAGAAAACATGGCGAGTCGGCAATTTAGCTCAAAAGTTTGGGAGCATTTTACAAAGACAAACGAGAAGCACAGTGCAAAATCTGCAAAGTGAAACTCTCCTTTCACGGGAGCACGTCGGCGATGCACGAACACCTTAAAAGGAAGCACTTTGTGGCGGAGAAGCAAGAGGGACCGTCGCCTCTGTAAGTGAATTACCTCTCGTTAGCTCAGCTGCTAACAGCTGTAGCAACAACAGGAGTGATGGCGGTGTCATTGCCTTTAGCTCACGTATGTCACGTATTTGCTCTAACATTACAAACGCTAATGATTTATTGTGTCCCGCTACATTTCAGTGTTAAACAAGCGCTCCTCTTCAATGGACGGGTTTGTTACCAAGCTGGCTAAATCTTTTCTGTGCCTCTCTGCCACTTTCACCCCATCGCAGCGGATCTTCTCTGCAGCTGGGAACATCTGATCTTCTTCTTCATTAAATTAGGCAGGCTGGATGCCAAAAAGGCGCATTACTGCCACACCAGCCAACACACCGGAGCCAGCACAACCCGCCGTTCACTTCAGGCACAACGAACTACCCCACCCCGTGCACCCACAAAACCACTGTCAACACAACCACCGCACCAGCATACACCCCAGTGAACACACACGAACCCCACATGGAGGCTCACCCCACGCTCGAACTCCCACCCCCCTCCTCCATGGGTTTCCCACCACCCTCAACCCAGAGCCAGAACACCCAACCCCCCGCAAACGTGCAGCCCCCCAAACCTCCTCGGGGGTCACACCAGAAAAACCCAACAAAGTCCCCGCAACAGCTGTCACCTCGCGAGCCACATCAGACTTGTTAGATGCCCCATTCTTCACCCTCCACAAAGCCTTAACTAGGAGCGCCAAAAACCTCCGCTTATCCCTCACCACCACCACACTCGCCCCCTCATCCCCTCCACCAGTTAACACAGGCACAGTACTAGGCCCCCGTCTGAACCCCCACACGACGCACCGCCTCAGCATAAGACACTTTATGCTCAGCCTGAAGAACATCTGATCTCAAGAGAGAGGAAGTCTTTCTCCAGAACATGTTGAAATGACAACTTTCCTGACTGAACAAGAGCCTTGTGTAGATTAAATTTATCTTATTTTAGCTGGAAACATTTGTGAGCACAAGTGATTTTTGTGTACAATTTACTTTTGGTTCTAAGTGCCTACCTCCATTTGACTGTGTAGCATTTGTGTTTACAGTTTACAAAGTTCATTAAAAGTTGTTTAATCAGATATCATCTTGTCTTTGTTTTTAGATGGCACATAACTGATCACACTTCAAACTACATGCTAATGATGAGTTTATTAGAAGTTAAGAAGAAATTATCTTTTATACAGCACCTCTCAAGATAAAAATCACAAGGAACTTCACAATAACAAAAAAATAAAAATAAAATGAAAAAATTTTATTAAAATTTATAATGTTTAATTATTAGAGAATACTGGTGCAATAAGCTATACTTTATGCATGACACGATTAGTCGACTAATCGCCAAATAAACTGAAGATTAGTCGACTACTAAATTAGTCGTTTGTGGTAGCCCTACTTGTCACAGCAGCACCAACACTCAAAAGGATAATTAGAAGAGAAATAAAAATAACTGGGCGAGCGATGAGCTTCACCCGCTGCTGATGGGACGGGCGTGCTCGGTTCTCTGTCCCAGAGAAAATTACAAAACACAATTTTACATGACCTCATAGTGATTCAAGAATATTTTGGAAAACGTTTGACAAAGAATTCATTTTTTTCACACTCAAACACACACACTCAAAAACTTTATGTGCTTGATCCTAGGATAATTTCGCATCTTTTTGTATTGGCCACACCCCTTTCCGCCTAACTAGATTTTTTACTAAATCGCAAAAAATGCAAAACATAGTTTTAATCACCAATCTGTCATTTTTTGTCAAATCAAATGGAAACTTGGGACATATGACCTATAGATAAAAATAAGTAATTGTGATGAAGAAAATTACAAAAATATAGAAAAATGACACAATGACTGCATTCACATGCAACCAGGGTGCGAATTACACAGAGGCTTCCGGGGGAGCCCACTTAGACGGGGGGGGGGGGGGGGGGGGGGGGGGGGGGTGTAGGTAGGCAGGCGCCTTGGTCCCTGAAATGCCTAGAAACGGCCCTGGGTGTGGGACTGAGTTTTGAGGGTGATCTGAATTGTATCAAATAAATAAATATTACATACTTATAAATTATTATTATTGTAAAGTTACAAACGTGTAACTTTTCAAGCACTTTGGGTTTTTTTATGCGACTATTTTCCTGTCCTGTCTGTGTCTTAGCTGCATCTCCTCTCAATCCTCCAGAAAACTGCTGCCTGGCTTCTTCATTTTCAACTAATGAGTTACTTTTGAAATTAGCAGATCAGAAAGATCTGTCAACCGCAAAAATAGCGGAATGTGCGCTGTGCGGCCGCGCCAGTGAGGTGACGTCACCGAGGCACGGGAGCTGCAGCAGCGGATAGCGTCATGCACAAATGAAAGAGAAAATATGAGCAAACATGAACGATCGTGTGTTAATTTTTTGGTGGCGCCACTTTGAGAATGTTTCTGTGGCCGTGCGCAGGACGCAGCTGCCCAGCAGAGCGCATCAGTAATCAGCGCTCTGCCGCTCTCCATCCTCTCCGCCCAAAAAAAGACCCGGTACGCTGAGAGTCCAAATAAATAATGTAATATATGTAGAAACTGGATCTTTTTTCGGGCTCCCCCTGGGTGTGTAAGTTGAGGGCTTCCAGGGGAGCCCGGCGCCCTTTCAGGGGAGCCGGGCTCCCTTTAGCTCCCCCGTAATTCGAACCCTGCATGCAACCAATAACCCGTTCAAAACCCGGTTAATACAATAACCCGGTTCCGCAAGGCCATGTAAACAGCGGCAAAAACCTGGTTATGAGCATAACCGGGTTTTTAAAAACCGGGTTATTACCCCTGGTGTAACCCTTTTCTAATCCGAATATCAGGTCATGTAAACGCGTATCGGGATAACCCTTTCAAAAGGTGCGCTCTGCGCATGTTCTATTCGCAAGGAATCTTGGTCTTTTGAGTTCTTGTATGCGCCAGTAACCCGGAAGTGAACACGTAGAGTTCAACCTGAGTTCAACATGGCGAAACGCAGCACACCACATTTTTGGAGCGATGAAGAAACCAGGTCAGTAACAGCACCAATGCACAAACAAAGATGATCAATATTATTTTTATTTTATTTTATTTATTCTTTATTTAACCAGAAAGGTCCCATTGAGATTAAAAACCTCATTTTCAAGGGAGTCCTGGCCAAGAGCAGGGGTGGAAATTAACTACACAAACAACCGGCCAGCCGGGCCAGTAACTCAGAAAAGTTACCGGGCCCGCTTAGAATCTACCGGCCCCGCAGGTAATCTGCTAAAAAGAGTAAAAATCACAACTGAACCACCGTTTTAAACATAATAAACTTTTATTATGTTCATATTTACAATCAGCACTGTGTCAGTCTCTGGCACCATAGTGTTTCAGGCTGAATACTTGGCTAGTGGTGGACTAGTGGTTTCTCTGAGTCTTTGGTTCCAGATACTACTCCACCTCAAAGTTCTTCTGAAGCTCGTCCTCATACTTCTTGTTCCTCATGGAGAACAAGCAGGCCTGACCCACACACATAATAACAAATAACTTTGCTCTCTCTTTATTTTGTAAAACACTTAGTGCAACCTTTTTCAGCTCAATGCTCATTAAATACAAACAACATTTATCTCAAGACTCATTTAATGCAGTTACGTCCTATAAAATCTATAACGTCAAAGATTTTTTAACTGAATGATTCTGACTATATTGAATGAACATTTTACATATTCAGTTAGAATGTTCTCATGGATGTATGGAATGTTAATTTCTACTAGGAACAACAGAATTATAGATATCTGGAATACATATCCAGTCTGCTTAATATATGTTAAAAATGCCACCTTAGGTTTTTAGGGATTCTGAAACTTAATTCCTGCTAGTGCCATTGTTATATTGGATATCCTTCATTATAATTTCTACTAGTAACAGCATAGCTGTTGATGTCGTCATTTGCAATTTTGATTAAGAAGAACACAATTAGAATTATAATCAATGAAAGTATTGTAGGTCCGATTGCTGATTAAATGTGAAAACGGCTTGCCATAAACAAGCTCACTCGCTGCATGTCCTGCTTTCACTCATTTCCTCAACTTTCTGAAGTGCTGTTTATTTTTCTTTACTCCTCGTTTACAGATTTGTATCCAGCAATATTTCAGGTCCCATCACGTTAACGTAATAATTGTCCCAGGCATTTTGCGCGCGCCACCTCCCTTCCTGCTTCACAGCGATCGGAGGTATGTGTGTGCGGCGCTGCGCCGTCAGGCTGGAGGCACGCGCACGCGTGTTCATTTTTGCCGTTTGTATCATTTTTGTATTTTACAGGGAAGTCAAAATTTGCCCATAAATGCGACTTAAACGATGCCGGTGGTTTTTCGAGTTCCTCCACTAGTCATGACGCGCTGTGCTTTTCTCGTTTGGATTGAACAGGTGGCGCGGTGCCTCGGTCCTCCACGTGACCGATCCGCAGGCCAAGTGCGTGCCGAACCGTAAAGAGAGATCCGTGCAAATCACGGATCAGTGATGATCCGTTGCATCCCTACCTCCTACAGGGCGCGGTCATGATGTATCCGTTGCATCCCTACCTCCTACAGGGCGCGGTCATGATGTATCCGTTGCATCCCTACCTCTTACAGGGCGCGGTCATGATGTATCCCAAACGCGCGAACACAGGGGGAGGTGAACGCCGGTATGTAAATGACAGACAAAGCTTGGGCGCCACCCGGGCGGTAAGTCGTCAATTATTTACCACCCAACGAGAAAATTTACCGCCAATGGCGCTCGGGCGGTTCAATTCTGAATTTGAATATTCACCCTCTGATGGACTCACTCATCCAGTGAGAGAAAGTTACGATGCACACAGCAACAGAGAGTATGTGCTTCCCGAGAGTAATCAGGCTTATTTCTCCGTGATCGGGACACGGTGGGTGTAGAAAGGATGGTAAAAAAAAAAACTAATGGTGACAGGCATAGCAGGAATGTAAAAAAAAGCCGCAAATAGCTAGCCTAGTGAACTAGACCAAATTCTTGCTTTGCAGAGTTTGGTCTAGGCACGCTTCATTGAAACCCTTGCAGCCCAAACCACTGCTGTGTCTATCCAATCACAACTCGCTATAGTTTTGGTTGGGCCAATCACAGCGCTCTATATTGTGGGCCAATCACAGAGCGGGAGTAGCCGATGACGTCAGCACTGCGGCCGCGAACCCAAGCAACATGGCGGCAACGCCGGAGCCACGTTCTTTTGAAACGGCTTTGTCATCAACATTGGATTATTTAGACTCCAACGTGCGAAAGTCTGTCTGATATACTTAGCGGCTTCTTATTTTTATCAAACAAAGTAGTGCAATGTCCCAGTACACCTGATATTCACGTTTTTCATACAAAAACGACACGCTTTTCCATCACTGTGATTACGTCACGTTGTTCGTTACTATTGGTCCTAGCGCTATCCAATTGCGTGCTGACATTTTGAAAGACAATCGTAGGTCCCGCCTCACGACAGAGCCGTCAATGGTTCGTGGCCAGACTATATATTCACATATATAGGATGGCTTGCCAGGCTAGCAAATAGCGGCAGACGCGGTAAATGTGAAAGTGAAAGTAAAAGTGCGTCACATAATCGATGTGAACATTCCACGTATTCCAAACATCTATGGTCCACATAAGGAACTTCCCTTGGATCAAATGATCATTACATTCATGGGAAGGTCGACCCTGAAGCTGTACAAGCCCAACAAACCTGATAAATATGGCTATAAAGCATTTGTCTTGAGTGGCCAATATCAAAAAATACTAAATAAAAATTACAAAATGAAGCAAAAATGAATAAAGAACTGTAGATATGTATATGTAAATTAAAAATATAAAAAATATAATGAACATTTAAAAACTAGATGTAAAAATTACCTGTAAAAATAAGAAGGAACATTTGTAAAAATTATACATTCCAATATGGCAGCCTGGTGAAGTCATAATATGCTAATTTGATGAGTGAATTTGCTCACATCACAAAATTTGGGTCCTACTGAAAATTTTTCTCATTTACAGTTTACCTTTATCTCTAACCATTTTCAAGCTACAACCTTTTGAAATAGTCATGTCAGAATTGAATATTAAAAAAAAACCTGGTGCCTAAAGGGTAATACTGTTTTTCCATATCGGTATCAGATCGATATCGAAAGATACTAAACTTCTAATATCGGTATCAGATCGAATGTGAAAAAAGTGGATCGGTGCATCCCTAATTAAAATAAATTGTATTGGAAAAATAAATTAAAAATGTGCTTTTCTGATCCTTTTTTTGTAAAGGGCATATTTTCTCGCGAGATCACACGAGATATTTCGGCTGTGCCAGATGCGTGCCGGACTGAGGGGTGCGTTGATTGGTGGAAGGAAGCAGGAAGCAGCTTCAGCATCTCGCTCCAAAATAACAAAAGTTATAACTGAACCCGACCTGGCAGTGACCTACGGGATCCAACAGTACGAGCCAGAGCCTCGCCTCGTGTGTAATGGCGTCCTCGCTTGTTGTTGAGGTTTTTTTTTCAGCAAAGTGCCATAAACAAGAAAATGATGGGACGTGGCATTGGAGATCTGTTAACAGTCTGGATGGGACAAAGCAAGCTAAACAACCTGGCATTGGCTCATCATGCTGTTGTGAAGATCGAATACACAAACCGAGTGGACTTTTTTCCCCGTAACACGAATCAGCAACGGTAAGACATCATTTATGCTATTCACGTTAGGAAATGAGCTTTGTTGTGCTGGTTTGTTCACTGCTGGTTAATATTTGGTTATATTTGGCCTTTGTTACGGCATATAGGCCAATCTCGTTTTGGAGTGCGCATGCTCTTGGGGTGCATGTGAGCTGGTTGAAGAAGGCAAGAGTAAACAAACACGTCAATATTAAATATCGGCTTTTCAGCCAGTGAAAAATCATTAGGAAGCCATTATAGACATTTTTTTCAAGTGGAAAAGTGAAAATTTCAGGTGATGACTCCTTTAAGGTAGTCCTTGCAAATGGATGTTTTAAATTAAATTCCCTTCTAGTCCCATCCTCCAAACTAAAACAAACAACTTCTGCAAACTCATTGGTAATACTTGACTTTTTGCCTTATACATAACTAATAATGTGCTTAACTCAATTAATCTTTATTTTGCAGCCAAAAAGGTTTAAAGCACCAATAGCTTGGGCAGTGGAAAGGTTTATCCACCTGAATACAGATGGAAATTGGTGCATGATCGCTTATTACAATACTGTCATACCAACAAGCCTTTACCTTAGACTGAACAGAATGAGAGATTAAAAAATAATCAATACGTGATCGTGATTTATGGAGACCTAAAAACGTGAAAATTGCAGTTTAGTTTGGTTAAGATGTCTCAATCAAATCCATATTATGGATATCCTAATAATAATTTCTATAGTAACATAGTTGACATAGCTATTGATGTGCTCAGGGTCCGAAACTAAATTTTTGACTCACCGGCCAATTTTTGACTCACCGGTGGATGCTAAAATCTACCGGCCAAGCATATTTTTTACCGGCCAAAATTTTAAATGATTTATATCTACCCAAAGCACGTTATTCTATAATATGGTATTATTTTTGATTAAAACAGAGGAGTGACAACATAATTAAAACATCATTAATAAGAAAAACAACTTTTTAGTAATTTGATTTTTTTTTTTTTTACTTTTTAAAAATGTTTTTAATGAACTCTTTTATTGAAATCTAGTAAGACTCCTTGTTTTCTCTGTCTATGAAATCTGGTCTCCATAAACATGAATAGGTAGACGCTGATGATGAGCGTAACAGCGTCGCCGCCATATTGGATGGGTCCCTCACGCTCTGAACCCAACTGGAGTTGCAGGGTGCACTACTAAGCCTGTTTTTTCTACAGCCTACAGTTGCAACAACCGGCTCACTATTGAAAACAGATCATGTGGGACTTTTCTGAGACTTTTCTAGCCTATCCGATGGGATTTTATATTTTTATTTATTTTGTTTAATTGTGTTTTAATTATCATGCCATACCATGTGTCTGATTTTGTGAAAAAGTTTGATAAAATGTGTTTTTTAGTTGGGTAAGCACCTTCCTCAGTAGAAATAAATGCACTGGGGGCGAATGGAGACCCATCTAAGATGGCGGCCGGCCACTACGGCAGCACCCGTCCACGGGGCGTCTACGTCTATGTCTGTGGTCCCAGATCTCTGGAGAACACAGCTACACCATGAGAATTTCTTGTAATGATAAGAACAAATAGAAGTTGTCTTATTTGTCTGTTCGGTTAAGTGAGGTGAGTTAAGAGTGACCTGGAAGTGTTTGTGGGCACACGGAAACGAGAGTTCCGGGGGCAACCGGCGTGCATGTATCTGTTTAAGATAACAAATTAAAAGAGCGCCGTCTCCTCAAGATATAAAGAGTGTCGTTATTGAAGAACTCACACACACAAAATGCAACATATCTGAAAGTATGTCAGGGCTTATACTACAGTCAGTCCTATGACAAATGAATTGTTACGGGTCTTCTCCCTAGTGTGCTGGCGGCAAACGGTGCAGCTCATTTGCGCATATTCTGGTTCATAATGTAGCCACAGTTCGCCACGTTTCATTAAATCTTCTGGTTTCCACTGGTCCTGGTGGGTTTTTTTTCCAGTTCGACGTGTTTTCGTTTTGAAGGCTGGCTGACTCTAGGTAAAAACCTCCACATTTCGCTGCTAGTTTTAACACGAAGCTAACCGCTACGTTGATAAACAGTGAATGGGATAGGCAGAAATGACGTGGGGTGCGGCGCTCACATTTCGCGTTCGCCTGTAGGCGGGAGAGGAGCGTCACAGAAATCCATCGAAGAGGACTGATAAACATAACTAATTTGGTGTAAACATTTACTCGCCATGTGGCGGGTGGCGCTCCAAATTTTACTCGCCAAGTGGAGCAATTTACTCGCATTTGGCGAGTGGCGACCATTAATTTCGGACCCTGGATGTGCTCATTTGCAATTTTGACTAGTAACAATACAATTAGGACTAGAATAAATTAAGTTATTGTTATATAAAATAGGAACTACAGAGGTCTGATTGTTTAATAATTGTGAAAACGGCTTGCCCTCTTATCTGTACTGCTCACTCACTAATATTCTCATCTTTCTGCAGCACTCTTTATTTTTCAGATTTGTCCCCACTAGTGTTGTCACGGTACCAAAATTTCAGTATCAGTACCAGTGAAAATCCACGGTTCTCGGTACCAAACAAAAATATAATTTAGACTAAATTTACCAATAAAAACTTTAATTTTCCTGTAAAGTGCTTTGAGATGATATCATTTGTGAATCAGTGCTGTATATTAGAGAAATGAACTGAATTACTGTTGTACTACTATCATAACATGTTTTTAATGCACTTTTATTTAATCAAAATGTGTTTTTGTTCATATATTTTTGTAAACCTGCTAGTTATCCAGACTAGAACCTCTAGTTAGAACAGCTTTTTTGACAAACTGATTTTAAGGACAAAACACTGACTGAGCCATACATTGTTGTTCATCTTTTGAATACACATTACAATCATTAAAAAAAGAAAAACTCCAGTCTGTGAGCAGTCAACGCCTTTATGTCATCCTGTTTGTTTGTTACCCTAATTAAACGTATAGGAGATTTAAATAGTTAATAAAGACGATGGTGTATTCACACCACACTCTATGTAGTACTGATTCTGACACATATGCGAATTTTTTGAAAGCGACTAGTCTGAACGGTCATGTCGCATTAAATCCACCTCCTACGTCACTGATCAGCGGAGGTGAGCGTCGTGTCAGGACGTTCCTGATGACAAGCGCTGACAGATGGATTCAGGGGTCTGTGGGACATCCTGTCAAGTTTTGGAATTAAAAATACAAGAAAGCATGAGAACGGGAGGTGCTGCTGGAGTGAAGCGTCTCTCCTGTCGGTCTCCGTGACAGCAGGGCGGGGGGTGTGTGTGTCTCCGTCGGGGCGGGGATTCTCCCTGAATGAACTTTATTTACCACATCAGCTGGTCCACCGCTCGCCGTCACTCTGCGTTCTGCGGCGTTGCTTTAGAAGTAACTGCACGCACCCAGTAAATGCGCGAATCATGCGCATCAAGGATCCGGGTTTAGACGAGTCCTCGGTACTACCGGTACCTACGAAATCCTGGTACCTTGACGTTTACATTTTTTTGGTACCGGGTCGGTACCAAAGTACCGGTTCTTTTGACAACACTAGTCCCCACCAATATTTACAGGTCCATCACGTTAATGTAATAATTTTCCCAGGCAATTTGCTCGCACCACCTCCCTCCCTGCTTTCATAACAATCGGAGGTGAGTGTGTGTGGCACAGTGCACACACTCACCTCCAATCTGAAAATAATAACCCTGATGTGTTTGGCGCTGTGTGTTCATTTTTGCTGTTTGTAACACCAGCTCGGGGTGGGATTGCGGGTGCAGGTACAGCCAGTGTCACTCACTCCGGCTCCGGTTGGCTCAAGAACCGTTTCGTGCACAACCGACACATCACTGGTGTGGCTGTCAGAAAGCCTGACAACCGCTGTGCTTCTTTCAGCCACATTATAGTACACACTGCCTTGGAAAAGGAGTGTAGGAATTCCACAAGCAAAATAAATTCTTTTGACCATCTTCTCACTTTTGTATCACACAACACGCATTACACTAATCTAAACTATTTAAATGTCACTGTGCGATATGAAATAAGACCCCAATCAAATAAAAATTATAATTACAAATTGAATATAAATAATGTAAATATACATTTCAATTAAATACCGAAACAGTACCAGGCTGCCCGTGATGTGCCCGATTTTAAATTGGCTTTACTAAGGGGGTATATTGGCAGAATCAGATATTAAAAAAAATTGTAAATATCAGCCATTTGTTTACAGGTTAAACATCTTGAAAAGCATCAATCTAACTAAAATAAAGTGGAAAACATCTCCTCCTAGAACAGCCCAGCAGATGGACCCAGCCAGTCGGTGATAGCCGATCTATCCGTCCAACTCTTAACTTGAACATTTCATGTTCTCCAATTCCGTGGATAAACAATTAGCAAAGCCAACACTACTACTTCACTGCTGACAATCACAAAAAACCATTTGATAATCCAGTCACTGATACGTGGTACACTGAACAAATGTGAGCATCCTTCCTCCACAAGACTCCATCCCTCCCCCACTCTACACGGAGAGAGGGGAAAGGGATCAACGAGTGCATCCCTCTTCACCCTCTTCCACTCCCACAATGCCCTGCTGAAGTGAGTGATCACTCCCAGCCATCAGACGTGTAAGAGACCAATCACATCCTTCCTCTACCCCTGAAGGTCTCGTGTAGAACTTTCTATGAAAATAGTTAATCAGTAACAGTTGTCTCGTGTCACTTGTAACAACACAGCTTAATTTCTGACCTTAATTTTTTTACCTTCATTATTATTGCAGTACCAGTCATTCCAGGACAATCCCCCCACCTCCACTGAGACTAATCCACCAATTTCACATCATCTTCCATCCTCTATTCATCCTTTCATCCTCAACTCTTCCCAGAGAATAAAGGTTGACCTTAATCTGTGACTGCTACTCGGTCCCATTTCATAAAACCAATGTTATCCTTTTTATTTGTTTATCTGCTTGTTATTTATTTAATCCCTCATGAAAAACACCCTCAACGCAGTTTTTGACTCTACGCATGCATTTTCCCATCTCGACTGCTTCTTTCCTTCAGCTCTGGCGACGGGTGACTTTAATATTCACGTTGATGATGCCAATGACAAATCTGCAGTACAATTCTCTGGAGTGCTGGATTTATTTGATCTGCAACAACATCTACGTTTTTCAAAACACAGTCAAGGTCACACACTAGACTTAATCTTAATCAAAGATGTGGACGTCTCAGACGTTGTTAAGGGTGTGGGTTTATCTGACCATATTTGTTTTTTCTGACATCAGTTTCACCTGCTACACATCACACCTCAGTTCTCAAAAAAAGGTATCTGAGTGATCACACTGCATCGGTTTTTATCGAATTCATTAGGAATGTGCGATATGGCCTAAAATCTATATCACGATAAATTTTGAAGCAGGTGCAGTAACGATATCAGTGTTTGCGAAAACACTTCGGACATTACCGACGTGATTTAATATTGTCTGACGAAAAACTTTAAATCGTCGGACATTATGACCGACGCCGTGCGTCTTCTCTGAACGTGCCAAAATAAAATAAACTTCCTGAAAACCACAAATTGCAGACTGTTTGTTGGCTTCCCCCTCATAAGATCTAGTTTCTACATATATTACATTATTTATTTGGACTCTCAGCGTAGCGGGTCTTCTTTTGGGCGGAGAGGATGGAGAGCAGCAGAGCGCTGATTACTGCGCTCCGCCGGGCAGCTGCGTCCTGCGCACGGCTACAGTAACATTCTCAAAGTGGCGCCACAAAAAAAAACATAATTAACACACGATCGTTCATGTTTGCTCATACTGTCTTTCATTTGTGCCTGACGCGCTCCTCTGCTGAAGAGCTCTTCTCCCGTGCTTCGGTGACATCACCTCACTGGCGCGGCCGCACAGCGCACATTCCGCTATTTTTGCAGTCAACGGATCTTTTTGATGTGCCAATTTCAAAATTAACTCATGAGTTCAAAATGACGAAGCCAGACAGCAGTTTTTCTGGAGGATTGAGAGGAGATGCAGCTAAAAGACAAACAGGACAGGAAAATAGTCGCATGAAAAAAAAAACAGTGTTTGAAAAGGAAAATGTAGTCAGATATGTCCCACTACACATTTGTAATTTTATAATAATTTATAAGCATGTAATATTTATTTATTTGATACAATTCAGATCACCTTCAAACCTCAGTCCCACACCCAGGGCCGTTTCTAGGCATTTCAGGGACCACGGCACAGTGCCGCCACCCCCCTCCCCCCACCCACCCCCCAAGAAAAAGATAATTTCATTATATTGTGATATTTGTGATGAACTAAATCGTCAGACAGAATGATATTTTGTCCTTCACAGCAGTTTATTAGAGTAGTTTAACAAACAGCTGAGATAAACCTGCATCTCCAACTTCCAGTTTCACCTCAACCAGCCACAGCGTCTCTTCAAGGAACAGTAACATCAGGCTACAACATCAGTCACAAAAAGCCCTTATGGATCATTCAAATATTTAGAAATATTGTCATATATATGTTGTTTTTGGTGTTTCATAATAATTTATAATAATTATATGATGATCTCTAATAATTTCCTGATAAACTGGTTTATTTTCTAAGCAGAGGGACGGTCTAATCCTCATTTTCTGAATTTGGCAGAAAATCACATTGATGGTTCTTTTTTCAAATTATGTCAACAGATTATTGTCACAATAAAAATATGTATAATATGTAAAGGTCAGAGGTCACTACATTACCCACTGTTAAATAGATACAAATCTGAAGCCCGTGAGGACATTGTCCTACGTGGTTCAAAAATGTCCTGCGTGAGACGCTCTCACGTCTGCCAGTTTGGCAGGCGTGGCTGAAAAGTTTTCGCAAACACTGTGATATATATCACAATATATTCTTTTCTTCTGTTTACACATGTCTAAATAACTGTCTCTGAACAATCTCACATACCAGATGAATCGCAGAACAAATCATTCTAAAAAGTATAAAATGCCATTTAAATAACATTTAATGTTCAAAACTTATTTAAAAAAATGCAAAATATCTCAACTTGCTGGGTTTCACATGACGTAGCGTCCCCGCCTCTTCCCTGTCTCTCCTATTGAAGTACACGTAAACAAATGTAGATACGGGTCAAGCAGGAGCTGGCTCTGCACAGATCCCTGTTTACTCTGTTGATTTGGCGTTAAAATGCTCAAATTCTGTGTTGTCTATAGGGTTGGGCATCGTTTGAATTTGAACGATTCCGGTTCCGATTCCAATTCCACATTTCGATTCCGGTTCCTATCGATTCTCGATTCCGATTCTTTCAAGATGCAGGGTCCATAAAAAAATGTTTTAAATGAGCCAGCTGAGGTCTTACTTGATGAAATAGTTTGAACTTCAACATGAATTTTAATTCTATGAACAATCACATCACCTTAACTTAGACAAAAACATGTTGTCAAGAAAGGACAAAAGACTTCAGTCAGTCAGGCAATCAGTGTGTTTGTTTCTGACCACAACTCACAGCCTCCTACAAAGTCTGGGAGCTGAAGGAGCCTCTAGGATGAGAGGCTAATGTCTTCAAGATAACCAGAAAAGTCCAGCTGTGTTCAGCTAAAACTCTCAGGATGATCATGTCCAGGATGACTGACAATAAGTGAAACTTAAATGTAGCTGCTGTCAGTGACCATATAACAGATTTTAAAAACTAAAACTCTCCACAGACTAAATAGTGCAGAAAAGCAAAAAATAATCTCACAACTTAGCGTGTTGAGATGTATTATTGGAGATTTATTATTATTATCATTATTTTATTTATTTGTTTATTTGTTTGGGTGTTAGTGCAGATTAGCTGCATCAGCTGTTTTTATTTCTGCAGTGAGACATAAACTCACCTCACTCTGCCCGGAGTTTGTTCTTCTAAACTTAAATCCACGGTGATGACGCGTTTTAACGAGCTTCCTCTGTGCGGTGTTTTTTGTTGCAGGATGCAAAGCTTATATCACTTTCACGGAGTAAAAGTTCGGCAGACGTGTTTGTTTACATTTTTGCCGCTGAGCGCCGCACAGCGTGAGAGAAGAGGGGGAGACGCGATGCTGCACTCAGGGCCTCTGCAGCTGCAGTGGGAGCACAGGTCAGCTGATCAGCAGGTATAGGCGGCTCTGAAAGGCGTTCATTAGAATTTGCGCGTCACATTTTTTTCCGGTTAAAGTCACTTTAGAACGCAGCTGCATATTTTTCATGATTGCGCTGTAACGCAAACACTTCCGGCGGATTCTACTTCCGGTCGGCGGACTGGGAATCGAAACTAGGAATCGAAAGTAAAATATTTGAACGATTCCGGGAAAAACTGACTGTTAGTCCCGGTTCCAATCGATGCTCGATTCTCAATGCCCAACCCTAGTTGTCTATGGTTGTTATGGTTGTTACAATTGCTCTAATCGAGACAAAGACCAACGTTTTTTGGGAGGTCCCGAAAGTAGTGCGCCACAAAGAACGTATTTTTAAAAAAACTTACTGAAAGAAGACAGCTGAAGTGTATCATAATCTCCGGCTAAAAACATTAGGAGCTGAAACGGACAATGCTAAAGTTTGCAGCGATCACTTTCTCACAGGTAAGGGTTTACTAAATGTTTTATAGCATTTTATTGAACACAGCCATAAAAACGGCAGGTAAACAGTTCGATACTGTTTTCATGTGTCCGTACGGCAAATAGCTTTCAGAGTGCTAATGTTGTTAGCATTTAGCTTAGTGTTGTAATGTGGCGTTTATACCCTATAAAAACAAACGTACCAGAAATTTAGATTTAATAGGCCTAATAAGTTATTTACAAGTAGATTCTAGCACATAAACATACTTGTTGTTATCAATAGCGATATCATTATTATCATGAGCTAAATAGCACAACTCACCATTTACCTGAGCAAAAACAAGACGGCAGTCATTTAGAGCTTCTCAGGATCACTAAATGGCCAGCCTGAAATAAAATAGTTGTAGGCTTCCAGGCTTTTGAATGCTTTCATTTGGTTTGCTGTATAATATGTAGGGGTGTTCCAAAAAGGGTACGTCACGATTCGATTCGATTTCGATTATGGGAGCTTCGATTATAATGGTTGTTGGTTCGATTCGATTACTGGTGCAATGATTCTTCGATTATTGACATTTTTAATGCTTTTTTTCATACGAGATTGATTGTCTTCTTCTTTGTCTACATTTGTAAATAAATAACCTATCAATTAACTCAGTTCCTCTAAAACAGGGGTGGGGAATCCTGGTCCTGGAGGGCCGCTATCCCGCAGGTTTTGTGGTTTATCTGCTCAAACACACTTGATTCAGTGCTTGAATCACCTGTGCAGCAACTCATCAAGCTCTGCAGAAGCGTGCTAATCACCTGCTAATTGAAATCAGGTGTATTGAAGCAGGGTTACAACCAAAACTTGCAGGATACCGGCCCTCCAGGACCAGGGTTCCCCACCCCTGCTCTAAAACTACTCTCAGTAAGTAAATACTTTTTTTTAACACTTAACTATTTTTCAAAGACAAAATCTTATTTTATGACTGTATGACTTGTGTAAATATTTGCACTTTGACCAACTTAACTTCGATCAGGGAAAGCTTTAAATATTTAAAAACTGCTAGGGAAACAATTTTTCTCTCCTTTCTTTACTTTATTTAACAACAGAACAGAAATCAGTTCAATAACATGCAAAACAACATGTTATCACCTCAACTGTCTTACGGCTTTTGAGATATTGAATAACATTTCATTTCTACTGGTAACAATGTAATGGTGGCATGTCTATAATGTACGGGTTGGCAATAATCCAGTTTAAATTACGTTCCCAGATAGAAGTGTTTGTGAATTACATACTACAACGGCTTGCCATAGGCCTGGAGCGGTGTGTTGCACAATCTCGTAGCAACAACATCGTCAGTCCCGGTGTCGTTGCTGTGGCTCTGCTCCGTAGCGCTGCAGACAGCTACAAATAAACAGGATGGTGGCGACTTTTCTTCCGCTTGTAGAGTTTAGTCATTCTTAGTTCCAAGATCATCGTGTTTTTTTGGAACCCACGGCGTGAGTCTGCCATCCGCTAGCTTAGTTAGCATTAGCCAATCTGCCAGTAGCTGTGCGTTTGATCCAAAACTTTGGACCATTTCTGCTGGTTCCTCTATTTTCCTCCACAGCACCTAGATTACCACATTGTGTGCCAGTAAAAAGCGTCTTCCTTACACAAAAACAAATAACTTACATTTGTTAAGGCTCCGGTTACGTGTATTTTTTTTCAGTACCGGCTTTGCAACAAAGCTTTCACGTTATTTATCTTTTTAAGCATCGGCGTTCATTCATCTATTCTGAATCCTCACGTGAAGCTTTGCGATGCATCGCCACAGCGATGAAATGCACCCACCCCTAATAATATGAGGTATGTAGCACGAGGTAGTTTGTACTGAAGCAAAACACTTCCTGACCCGTGTTTGAGTTTCGCGCGACTTCCGGGTCACTTGAGTGAAACCCAGCAATAGTTTTTATGTTTATGTTCTTTTTCAAAACAATGCAACAAAATACAAGCTAAATGTGATAAAAACACAAAATTTTAAATAGTTTGAACTGAGGTGAAAAAAGTAAAAACAAAAATAACATTTCTTTCTGCTTTCCTGATTCATTTTTCATGGTTTTTTTTTGCTCAAAGTTAAGTTTTACTTAAGGAGTGAATAATTGCAGGTAAAATAATGCTCTGCTGCATTTTTGTCAATGATATTACAATAAGGTTGGAGGTTAATCCAATTTCCTTCACTTTTGTTGAGCTGCGCTCAGATCAGCTGATCCATGAACCACCGCGGTGCACCTTCTTAGGGTTCTACAACCCCCCAAGGCGCTTCACAACACAATGAGTCATCCACCCATTAACACACACATTCACACGCTGGTGGGGACAAGCTACATCGTAGCTACAGCTGCCCTGGGGCGCACTGACGGAGGTGATAATTAAAACAAATAACTGTTCAAATCACAGATGACGAACAGAGAGCAAACGTTTTAGTGACGGTGACGTAATTAGCAGGCAGGAGTTACGGAGTCGATGTACAGTCTTTGGTGAATTCCAAAGGTACGCCACCATTACGTTGCAGCTAGCAAGCGGTGGTTTTAATGCATCACCGCTATGTGGCCGCGGGTTTTAGTCAGCTGTATGTAAAATAAAATTAGAAGGTCAGACCTCACGGTGCTGGAAGCTTCAGCTGCGTCTTCTCCTGATTTTGGTTATTAGGCTGGCAGATTCCACCCGCCATGTTGCTCCGTTGAAGCGCTAACCTGTTGCGCTCCTCGATGATGTCATCAGCAAGCGCATCCGGTTAGCCAATAGTGTATAATTTTATTTCACAGGCCAAAATCCTACTGGTTATCCCGTATACCGTGCATTACTAGAACTCATGAATATGTCAAAAGGTCCAACAACTAGTTGTGTTGATTCACTTCTAAATCATTACAGCTGCAAAACTCTTGAAGCCCTTGACACCATTGCACCTGAAAAGGTCATACTCTGGTAAACCAAAAGCTCCATGGAGTGTCACAAAATCAGTTACAAGTCAGAAAAGAGAAAGCAGGAAAGCTGAATGCAAATTGAGAAAAAGTAACCTTCCAGGTCACTATGAGACCTTCAGAATGCAGCTGCACACTTACAACTCTGAATTAAAGGGGTCATCACCTGAAATCTTCACTTTTCCACTTAAAAACATGTCTATAATGGCTTCCTAATGATTTGTCACTGGCTGAGAAGCCGATATTTAACATTGACGCATTTGTTTAATCTTGCCTTCTTCAACCAGCTCACACGCACCCCACGAGCACGCGCACTCCAACACGAGAACTTGAGTTCTGGCCCTATATGCCGACACAACGGCCTAATATAAACAAATATGAACCACAACAAGCACAACAAAGCTCATTTCATAACGTGAAACGCATAAATTATGTCTTACCGTTGACGACTCATGTTATAATCCGTGTTATGGGAGACAAAACGCTGATCGGTGTGTGTATTCCAGTTTCACAACAGCATAAGCGCCGATGCCTGGATGAGCTTGCTTCTCTCCCAACTCAACAACAAAGGAGGACGCCATTACGCACGAGGCGAGGCCCGGGCTCGTAAATACACTGTTAGATCACGTAGGTCACTGCCAGGTCGGGTTCAGTTATAACTTTTGTTGTTTTGGAGCAAGACGCTGAAGCCGCGTCCTGCTTCCTGCTTCCTTCCACCAATGAACGCGCTCCTCAGTCCCGCGCGCGCGTCCGAGACAGCCGAAATATCGCGTGTGAGCTCGCGAGAAAATATGCCCTTCACAATAAAGGATTAAACAATCACATTTTTTATTTATTTTTCCAATACAATTTAGTTTAATGGTCTAAAAGACTATAATAGGATGTAGATATCCACGGTATTATAGGTGCTGACCCCTTTAAATAAGGCAAGACAAGCCTTTTTCTCCAAAGATTTTAGTGATAATATTAACAATACCTGTGTTCTGTTTGCCACTGTCGAGAGGATAACTAATCTCTCAACACAGTTAGCCCCTGATTTCCTATCCCAAACTAAGTGTAATGAGTTTGCAACCTTTTACATTGAGAAAATCATAAACATCAGATTAGCCAGTCATTCCTCCATGTCTATCAACACAACCAGACCACTGCTACAGCCACACAACAACAATCTGACTAGAATGCCAGTTTTTTAGGAGGGATACATCTAAGGCTATGTTCACACTGCAGGCAAAAGCGCATCAAATCCACATGTTGACCTGCCTGTGACCCCTATCTGATTTTTTTGTGACAGTCTGAACAGCACAGATCCGATTTTTCCTAATCCGATCCAGGTCGTTTCAATATGTAGTACACATATGCGCATTTTTTGAAAGTGACTGCAGTCTGAATGGTCATGTCGCATTAAATCCGCCTCCTATCCGAGTTTTTTGCAGTCTGAACGGTCATGTCGCATTAAATCCACCTGCTACGTCACTGCTCAGCGGAGGTGAGCGTCGTGTCAGGACGTTCCTGAGGAGGAGCGCTGAAGAGCAGCGCTGACAGAAGGATTCAGGGGTCTGTGGGACATCCTGTCAAGTTTTGGAATTAAAAATACAAGAAAGCATGAGAGCGGGAGGTGCTGCTGGAGCGAAGCGCATCTCCGGTCTCGGTCTCCGTGAGAGCGGGGCGGGGGGGTTCCGTGAATGAACTTAATACCAAAACATTTTCAGGGAATACTAACTCGGGAAGACGGCGGGAATAAGGAGTTAAATAGTTTTTAAAATAGTTTCCACCCCAAAACGAGAGACTCAGGTGTGATCCTGTGTCTGAAATGTCTGTGAGGCTTTCACATCACAACTCCACCTCTCCTGGTTCTGACTGGGACTTCTTGTCTTCTGCGCATGCGGGTCGCTTTAGGGCCGTGAAGCGTTCACACTGGAGAGTGTTTGATGTCGCATTTCAGTTATAATGTGAACAGCCACACAAAAAAATCGGATTTACTCAAAATATCGGAATTGAGCATCAAGATCTGCAGTGTGAACGTAGCCTAATATTTACACAAACACATTTCAATTGGCCTGATTCCTCTGTTTTTAACCCCCCCCCCACACACACACACACACACAGGTCCCATTGCTAAAACACTGAATAAGTCTTTCTCCATTGTGCTAAAAGTGCCAGAGAGCTGTGAAATACTACAGGAAGGTGACAAACTGTGCTTTGCTGGCCCTAACGCAACTCCAAACACATCCCAACTCTACAGAGCGCTGCATGGGTAGAAGATGTTCAACCATCTCCATGCTTTGTGTAAAGAATCAGCTCAGGAACGTTTCATATGATTTGAACTGAGAGTGGTTGACTCCTTCCAAATTAGGAGAGAAACACCAAGAAGGTAGAGTGAGAGAAAACACACCTAGAAAAAGGAATTATGGGAGTCAGAGCTGCAGAAATAGGGTCGAGTTCTGTCCTGATTGTTTGTGGTCCAAATGCATGCGCGCATGTCTTTGGCAGCGTTACAGACATCTGGTGTGGAGGTCAAGTTTCACTCTGTGTGGAACCAATCAATGGAGCCAGCAGCAGAACACCCCTCCTCTCTCTTCATCTGGTGCATTTAGGGCTGACAATCTACCCCCACCCCCAACACACACACAAAGTTATTGTGCACCAAACACACCCACATTTCAAACAATGGTGTGTTTTCAAGACTGTATATTCAATTCAATTCAATTCAATTCAGTTTATTTATATAGCGCCAGATCACGACAAGAGTCGTCTCAAGGCACTTCACAAAGTAAACATTCCAATACAGTTCAGTTCATAAGCCAATCAGTAAAAAAGTTTCCTATATAAGGGACCCAGCAGATTGCATCAAGACACTGACTAGTGTCATTGTGTTGATACAATCCTCATACTAAGCAAGCATTTAGCGACAGTGGGAAGGAAAACTCCCTTTTAACAGGAAGAAACCTCCAGAGGATCCTGGCTCAGTATGAGCAGCCATCCGCTACGGCTCACTGGGGGTTGAGAAGACAGAGCAGGCACAGGCACACCCCGCACCCACACACACACACACACACACACACACACACACACACACAC
>SSNS01000242.1:471362-582001 GCA_006937985.1 Aphyosemion australe | reverse complement strand
TTAGATGGAGGCATGTGGGAGGCAGGGCCAGGGAGAAGTCTTTAACGACAGTAGTCCCCTCTGTACACTCCACCTCCCTCTGCTCCCCACTCGTCTAAACCTGGGCTAACATCAGAATTTAACCATAAGCCCTATCAAATAGAAAAGTTTTGAGCCTAGTCTTAAAAGTAGACAAGGTGTCTGCCTCACGCACTAATGCTGGGAGCTGGTTCCACAGTAGAGGAGCCTGATAGCTAAAAGATCTGCCTCCCATCCTACTTTTAGATATTCTAGGAACCACCAGTAAACCTGCAGTCTGAGAGCGAAGTGCTCTGTTAGGAACATATGGAACAATCAGATCACTGATGTATGATGGAGCTTGATTATTAAGAGCTTTATATGTGAGAAGGAGGATCTTAAAATCTATTCTGAATTTAACAGGCAGCCAATGTAGGGAAGCTAAAACAGGAGAGATGTGGTCTCTCTTTTTAATTCTCATCAGAACTCTAGCTGCAGCATTTTGGACCAGCTGAAGACTTTTGACTACATTCTGTGGACCTCCTGATAGTAATGAATTGCAGTAATCCAACCTTGAGGTAATGAATGCATGAACCAGTTTTTCAGCATCACTCCTGGAAAGGATGCTTCTAATCTTAGCAATATTCCGAAGGTGGAAAAAGGAAATCCTACAAACCTGTTTAACGTGGGATTTGAATGACATGTCCTGGTCAAAGATTACACCGAGGTTCTTTACTTTGTTCTCGGAGGCTAATTTAATACCGTTTAGATTAGGTGATTGACTAAGCAGTTTCCTTTTCTGAGGTTCTGGTCCAAAGATGATAACTTCAGTCTTGTCTGGATTTAACAGCAGAAAGTTTAGAGTCATCCAGATTTTTATGTCTTCAAGACAAGCCTGTAATCTACCTAACTGATTAGGTTCATCAGGGTTTATGGATAAATATAACTGAGTATCATCAGCATAACAGTGGAAGTTTATCCCATGTTGTCTAATGATTTTACCAATTGGAAGCATATATATAGTGAAAAGAATTGGTCCAAGTACTGAACCCTGTGGTACTCCACAAGTAACTCTAGAGTATGAAGAAGATTTCTCATGTACATGAACAAACTGAAATCTGTCAGATAAATAAGATTTAAACCAGCCTAGCGCTGTTCCTTTGATCCCTACAACATGTTCAAGCCTTTCTAAGAGAATATTGTGATCGACTGTGTCAAAAGCAGCACTGAGGTCCAACAAGACCAGAACAGACACAAGATTCTTATCTGAGGCCGTGAGAATATCATTTGTAACTTTCACTAATGCGGTTTCAGTGCTGTGATACTCTCTAAAACCTGACTGAAATTCCTCAAACAGATCATTAGTGTTTAGATGCTCACATACTCGACTGGCCACTATTTTCTCAAGGACTTTAGATAAAAATGGGAGATTAGATATTGGTCTATAATTCATTAGGTCATCTGGATCCAGAGAAGGTTTCTTAAGTAGAGGTTTAATTACAGCAACCTTAAACTCCTGCGGTACGTATCCATTTACTAAGGATAGGTTAATTATATCTAAAATGGGGGCAGTAACCAAAGGAAATGCTTCTTTAAATAATTTGGTTGGGATTGGGTCTAAAATACAAGTTGAAGGTTTAGATGAAGCTAATATTTTTGATAACTCTGAAAGCTCAACTGCATCAAAACAGTTCAAACACAGATGAGGTTCTACAGTTACCTCAGATGCTGCCTCACTTACTGAGGAAGAAGAAGTCGTGTTGGGGAGGATGCTGATGATTTTGTTTCTAATAGAATCTATTTTATTAGTGAAGAATTCCATAAAGTCGTTGCTGCTGAAGGCTAAGGGAATAGCTGGCTCAGAGCTATGATTCTGTGTAAGTTTAGCAACTGTACTGAAAAGAAATTTAGGATTATTCTTATTCTCCTCAATTAGTGACGAATAATATGCAGTTCTAGCTTGTCGAAGCTTATTTTTATAAAGCACTAGACTATTTTTCCAGGATAAGTAGAACTCTTCCCGGTGTGTAGAGCGCCATGTTCTCTCCAATTTTCTAGAGGTTTGTTTTAAAGTACGCAGTTCAGAATTAAACCAGGGAGCCAACTTCCTGTGCTTAATGACCTTCTTTTTTAAAGGGGCAACATTGTCTAATGCCACACGTAAAGAGGAAGTAACACTATGAACTAGACCGTCAATTTGTGAAGGGCTAGAAATGAAATAGTTGCCCTCTGCTAAGTTACACTGAGATTCTGAAGACAGTAAAGATGGAACAGCTGCTTTAAAGTTTGCTACAGCGTTATCAGATAACGATCGACTATAATGGAATTTACTCTCATGTCTGGAGAACTCGGTTATAATAAACTCAAAAGTTATCAAAAAATGGTCCGACAAGACAGGATTGTGTGGAAATACTGTTATCTCCTCACACTCTATACCATATGTCAGCACAAGGTCTAATGTATGATGGCAGGAGTGGGTGGAGCTATGGATTGTTTGAGTAAAACCAATTGAGTCTAAGATATTACTAAAGGCTACATTGAGAGGATCACTTTCAATGTCAACATGAATGTTAAAATCCCCAGCCACAATGACCTTATCAGTATTTAACACCAAATCAGACAAGAAATCTGAGATCTGATCCAAAAATTGAGAGTAGGGGCCTGGTGGACGATACAAGACTACAAACAAAAGTGGTTTTAGAGCTTTACAATCCGGATTAGGCAAACTAAGAATTAGATGTTCAAAAGAACTGTAGCTACTAATTGGTTGGGGACTGATTAATAAATCTGAATGAAAGATGGTTGCTACTCCTCCTCCTCGTCCTGTACTACGAGCAATATGATGATTTAAATAATTAGAAGGAGTCGACTCATTTAAACTAACATAACATATTTGCTCACAAATCTGGTCACACAAGTCAGTACACACACACACACACACACACACACACACACACACACACACACACACAAGGAGAAGGAACCTTGCCCTAGATTCTCCAGAAACAATCTCATGTTACATCTCTGGTTTAGCTGGGCTGTGTGAACACTTCACAAGTCAGTCAGGCTAGAGTGAGCAGCCAGCAGAGACAATTCATCACACTCAGGTTCTCTGCACACATCACACACTGTTACAGGAAATATTTGCCATTAGATTTCACATTTCAGCATTTGGGCCTTGGGGAAAGACCCAAACCTTCATTGGATGGAACGGTGTTTCGTTGAGAGCCTTTCAAATAAAAATAAGAACAGGGTGAAGAACACTTCACAAAACCTGTTGAGCAAAAAAGAAATTTAGTTTTTGATGTTTATGTTTCTGATCTCAGAACATACTTGCCAACCCTCCCGATTTTTCCGGGAGACTCCCGAATTTCAGTGCCCCTCCCGAAAATCTCCCAGAGCCACCATTCTCCCGAATTTCTCCCGATTTCCACCCAGACAATGCAAATTTCTGCCTAACCGCTGCTGCTGTCTGTGTTCCAGCAGCAGCGCGCATGCTGCTCAGCAAACCATCTTCAGCAGCTTCCAGCACAAACGTAGCACTAACCATTCGTGGGTGGGAAGCTAACTTCACTCATCTCTGCTCTGCACTTTCCTGCTGCGGGAGCACGCAGCTGCACATTGAGGAAGTAAATGATTAGAATAAGAGCGACGAGGCTAAATTAAAATATATTCACGTTATTAACATGTTTCTTATCAGTGAAAAAGCCACGACTTTGGGCAGATAAATTAAAGAATTGACTGTTTTTAACACGGTTAAGACGAATGTTTTAAAGTCAGTTACGTTCTCTGCTGCCTGGTTCCTAATAACGGATCACATTCTTGCTTTTTAAACCAACAGCATAACAGTTTAAGCCAATCTAAAGGTTTGTGAGCAGCACTGTTGATACTCAAGAGCAGAACTAAGTTATTTAAACTCTGTGTGCTCATGAAACTCACAACACTGCAGGTCTGTGGAAAAACATTGCTGCATTTTAAAAGGTGGATTTGGCCAAAATATACAATTAAAGACACTAAGTTAGAAGTCTGATAACTCAAATAGGCTAAAAAAAAAAACCAATTTTCTTGTATTTCTATTTAAATAATGTGTAGAATAGACTGTATGCTCCCTGTCCATTCTGTTAAGGAAAGAAAATAAAAAAAAAATTGTGAAAATCTACTGAATGATGCACTGATCAAAGGAGGTGAAACAATCGATATACACTGCTCACAAAAATTAAAGGAACACTTTTTTATTGGGCCTGGCATTAAATCGATTAAACCTGTCTAATAATTTTCTGGTTGATTAAGCAGCTGAGGGCATTGTTAATCACTTTCAGCTGTATTGGTGTTCATGGACTTAACGACAGGTGCACTAAAGTGGCAACAATTACAAAACCCTCAAAACAGGACTGGTTTAACATGTGGAGGTCATTTCAAGTTTCTCCCTCTTGATCTTTTTTGGCTGGTTTTCCACTCGTGCTAGTTTTGGCTTGAGTAATTATCTCTACTGGCAGTATGAGGTGATTCCTTAACCCTACAGAAGTTGCACAGGTTGTCCAACTTCTCCAGGATGGCACATCCACACGTGCTGCAGCCAGAAGGTTTAATGTGTCTCCCAGCACAATCTCCAGAACATGAAGGAGATTTCAGGAGACTGGCGGTTATTCTCGGAGAGCTGGACAGGGCCGTAGAAGGTCCACAACCCATCAGCAGGACCGATACCTGCTCCTTTGTGCAAGGCGGTTGTGGGTCAGTGATGGTCTGGGGAGGCATATCCATGGAGGGACGCACAGACCTCTACTGCCTAGGAAATGGTGCTCCGACTGCCATAAGGTATCCAGATGAAATCCTTGAACCCTTTGTCAGACCCTACGCTGATGCAGTAGGTCCTGGTTTTCTCCTAATGCACGACAATGCCCGGCCTCATGTGGCAAGAGTATGCAGGCAGTACCTGGAGGATGAAGGAATTGAAACAATTGAATGGCCTTCACGATCCCCTGACTTAAACCCAATAGAACATCTGTGGGACATTATGTTTCGGTCCATTAGGCGGCGCCAGGTTGCTCCTCAGACTGTACAAGAGCTCAGGGATGCCCTCACACAGATCTGGGAGGAAATGCCACAAGACACCATCCGTTGTCTCATTAGGAGCATGCCCCGACGTTGTCAAGCATGCACACAAGCTCGTGGGGGCCACACAAGATACTGAAAAGCATTTTGAGTTGCAGAAATTAAGTTTTTGAAATAATGGACTAGCCTGCCACATCTTCATTTCACTCTGATTTTAGGGTGTCTACACAATTGAGCCCTCTGTAGGCTGAAAACTTTTATTTCCATTAAAAGACTTGGCATCCTTTTGTTCCTAAGACATTGCCCTGTCGTTATTTGTATAGATATCCAACTTCATATTGAGATCTGATGTATCTAATGTGTTTCTTTAAAGTGTTCCTTTAATTTTTGTGAGCAGTGTATATGCTATATGGGTCCCATTTACAACTTAGTGTAAACAGGGCATCAATAAATTATATATAGTCAGGGTCCGAAACTAACTTTTTGACTCACCGGCCAACTTGGCCGGTAGATGCTAAAATCTACCGGCCAAGCATATTTTTACCGGCCAAAATTTTAAATGATTTATATCTATCCAAAGCACGTTATTCTATAATATGGTATTATTTTTTATCCAAACAGAGGAGTGACACCATAATTAAAACATCATTAATTTCTGATTTTTTATTTTTTAATGAACTCTTTTATTGAAATCTAGTAGACTCCTTGTTTTCTCTGTCCATGAAATCTGGCCTGCTTCTGACAGTCTTTGTGCAACAGCATTACAGCCTTTGGGTCATAGTCCCACATAAACATGAATAGGTAGACGCTGGAGAGCGTAACAGCGTCGCCGCCATATTGGATGGGTCCCTCACACTTTGAACCCAACTGGAGTTGCAGGGTGAGCTGCTATGCCTGTTTTTTCTACAGCCTACAGTTGCAACAACCGGCTCACTATTGAAAACAGATCACGTGGGACTTTTCTGACTTTTGTAGACTCCGTGATGGGATTTTATATTTTCATTTATTTTGTTTAATTGTGTTTTAATTATCATGCCATACCATGTGTCTGATTTTGTGAAAAAGCTTGATAAAATGTGTTTTTTAGTTGGGTAAGCACCTTCCTCAGTAGAAATAAATGCACTGGGGGCGAATGGAGACCCATCTAAGATGGCGGCCGGCCACTACGGCAGCACTCGTCCACGAGGCGTCTACGTCTATGTCTGTGGTCCCTGTTCTCTGGAGAACACAGCTACACCATGAGAATATCTTGTAATGATAAGAACAAATAGAAGTTGTCTTGTCTGTTCGGTTAAGTGAGGTGAGTTATGAGTGACCTGGAAGTGTTTGTGGGCACACGGAAACGAGAGTTCCGGGGGCAACCGGCGTGCATGTATCTGTTTAAACTAACAGATTAAAAGAGCGCCGTCTCCTCAAGATATAAAGTGTCGTTACTGAAGAACTCACACACACAAAACGCAACATATCTGAAAGTATGTCAGGGCTTATACTCCAGTCAGTCCTATGACAAATGAATTGTTACGGTTCTTCTCCCTAGCGTGCTGGCGGCAAACGGTGCAGCTCATTTGCGCATATTCTGGTTCATAATGTAGCCACAGTTCGCCACGTTTCATTAAATCTTCTGGTTGCCACTGGTCCTGGTGGTTTTTCTTCCAGTTCCACGAGTTTTTGTTTTGAAGGCTGGCTGACTCTAGGTAAAAACCTCCACATTTCGCCGCTAGTTTTAACACGAAGCTAACCGCTACCTTGATAAACAGTGAATGGGATAGGCGGAAATGACGTATGGTGCGGCGCTCACATTTCGCGTTCACCTGTGTACGTTGCATGCAGGCGGGAGAGGAGCGTCACAGAAATCCATCAAAGAGGACTGATAAACATAACTAATTTGGTGTAAACATTTACTCGCCATGTGGCGGGTGGCGCTCCAAATTTTACTCGCCAAGTGGAGCAATTTACTCGCATTTGGCAAGTAGGCGACCATTAATTTCAGACCCTGTATATAGTATAAGCGCTTTGAGTTGCCTTCGGGTAGGAAATGCGCTATATAAATAAAACTGCCTTGCCTTGCCTATAGTGATTATCAATAAAGTAAAAAAATGATATACCAGGCTGGGGATTATTGTTTTCCTGGACAAAATCTGGGGCAGCTAAGATTGTGTCCCATCTCCTTTAGCCCTAATGTTTTATAATTATTATGTCAAATAAAAAATTTTTTATTTGAACTTGGTGTTTCAATAAATAATGTTGGAATGTGAAGCTTAAAGGTAAAATACCACAACATCTCTGGAACTTTTCACAATAAAAAGAGACCACCATCTAAAAATAAAATGTCAAAATAAAATTTGACTAAGTTACATGATGGGTAAGATATTAAATAATCCACAAATTTTCATCAAAATACTATTAAATATGGAAACTATTTGTATAATCTAACAGAACAATCCTGGGGTGACTAAGTTAGATAAAGTGAAAGCTGATTTATTTCCTGTAGTCTGTTACTAAAGCCTCTTTTATAAAACAATGCAGCCAATTTGCCGCAAAGCCGATGCAGCATCTGGGAGCCATCCATCCATCCATCCATTTTCTGCCGCTTATCCGGAGTCGGGTCGCGGGGGCAGCAGCCTAAGGAGGGAAGCCCAGACCTCCCTCTCCCCAGCCACTTGGGCCAGCTCCTCCGGGGGAATCCCAAGGCGTTCCCAGGCCAGCCGAGAGACATAATCTCTCCAGTGTGTCCTGGGTCTTCCTTTAGGTCTCCTCCCGGTTGGACGTGCCCGGAAAACCTCACCAGGGAGGCGTCCAGGAGGCATCCTAATCAGATGCCCGAGCCACCTCAACTGGCTCCTCTCGATGTGGAGGAGCAGCGGGTCTACTCCGAGCCCCTCCCGGATGGCCGAGCTTCTCACCCTATCTCTAAGGGAGAGTCCAGCCACCCTGCGAAGAAAACTCATTTCGGCCGCTTGTATCCGCAATCTCGTTCTTTCGGTCACTACCCAAAGCTCGTGACCATAGGTGAGGGTAGGAACGTAGATCAACCGGTAAATTGAGAGCTTCGCCTTTCGGCTCAGCTCTCTCTTCACCACGACAGACCGGTACAACGCCCCCATCACTGCAGACGCAGCACCAATCCGCCTATCGATCTCACGCTCCACCCTTCCCTCACTCGTGAACAAGACCCCGAGATACTTAAACTCCTCCACTTGGGGCAGGACCTCGTCCCTGACCTGGAGAAGGCATTCTACCCTTTTCCGACTCAAGACCATGGTCTCGGATTTAGAGGAGCTGATTCTCATCCCAGCTGCTTCACACCCGGCTGCGAACTGCTCCAGCGAAAGCCGGAGATCACGTTCTGACGAAGCCAACAGGACCACATCATCTGCAAAAATCAGAGACCTGATCCTTAGGCCACCAAAACGGATCCCCTCACCACCTTGGCTGCACCTAGAAATTCTGTCCATAAAAGTTATGAACAGAATCGGTGACAAAGGGCAGCCTTGGTGGAGTCCAACTCTCACCGGAAACGAGCCAGACTTACTGCCGGCAATGCGGACCAAGCTCTGACACTGGTCGTACAGGGAGCCTATGGTTGTTTATAAGAGCTCAGATCGTGGCGGTAATGTTGCGCAATAATGTCCCTTTTATAAAAGATTGCGGCATAAAGGATGCATGGGGGCGGTCTCTGCACTGCCGTTTATCTTGGACATAACTTGCCTTTTATTGCGATCGAAGCCGCGCTCCTTAAGTTTTTATTTTAACAACCAGCTACAGGTGTGTGTCCTCCACCATCCCTGTGAGCTGTCAGATGATCTGAGCTGCAGATCTAACGGAGAGAAGCTCCCGGAGCACATCAAACCCTCCAAATGATCATCTCGGCTGATTCTGTTTACAAAAGCAAAACTTAAGCCCATGTTTACTTTCATTTTCAATGTAGTTCCTGGCCGGAGCTCGGCAGTAATTCATCACGTGATCATGATACCTCCCTCTGTGGCGCCAAGCCTTAATGTGCGTTTATAAGACCGGCGAAGCTGCAATATCGCCGCAATATTACCATCAAGCGTGGCGGCACGAATGCCGCAAAATTCACACAACGTGATGTCGCCATGGCGTGTTCATAAGAAACACGTTGCGGTAATATTACGCTGATCTGCCGGCACGGTGTGTCTTATAAAAAGGGCTTAAGTGATCAGCTGTGATCAGTAAGATTAATATTTGGACTAGGATCAATTATATTGTTAGATGAACATCAGTGAGGTCATCAGATGCTGCTGCTTCTGAGCGGAGCGACAGCCAGGACACTCAGGTGTTGTGCAATTGATGAGCCTCAGGTTTGAGAAGCTTCACTCAGCAGAAGCAACTGAGGTAGGGTTAAGTTCAGAATTCAGCATTGACCCGGTTTTGACCAGAAATCCACCATACAAGCAGGTTAAGATTTGTTTTGGTCTTAATGCGAAATTACCCAATTAAATAATGTAAATACAGCTACAACAACTAATGAATCTGATTTATATTTATACACACACACACACCAATAATAATACTGTTGATAACAGGTGAAAGTTTATGCATTTAACAAGACTCAGGGCTGCTGTAAAATGTAATCTCCAGTCCATCCAGACAGAATTATCCTTTATTCTGTCTCATGATCAGCAGCAGCTGAGATGTTTTTATTTTCTCAACATGCCCACTTTCAAGTGAAGTACAATGCTCCTCTTGTTTCGACTTTCTTTCTTGTGCCTACTCCTGATCTATATTTCTGCTTGGATGTCATCCATCCATCTCCATGCACCTGCCTGTCGCAGCATTTGACCACTGGTTGGTCAGATGCTGCGTGCTGTTAATTACTGCAGGAACGTGCACGTGTTGGATAACCTGTCTCTTTTTTTCTCTCCTCTTGTCTGGGCTGACAGTAGCTGACGTTGCTGTATGAGCGGCACACCTCAGGGCAGTAATGTGCTTTTTGCACATTTGGAGAGAACGGGTCCATTTGCGTAAAATGAGGCAGAAAAAAGGGGGCGCGCTGCTTATTGAGGAGGAGGGGCGCTGGATGCCTTGTGTTTATTTGAAGACAACTATTTTTTGAGAGATTTTGACTAATAAATGACCGGAAAAACTACCGGGATGCATCGTACCCTGGTTGATTAAATGTTAAACTGGCCCATCACACAGATGGGTCATGTTTCTGCTCGCAGACTGGTGCCATGAAAATGAGTGCTTTATTAAATTTTTGGTATTTCCATATTTAGAGACATACTTTAGGTATGTTTCCTTTTACTTTAGCAAAATGCAGCAAAAGCTGTGATTTTATTTTGGCATTTTCTTAGTCTATCAACTCCGAGGAGTTTAGTAAAACTCTGGTAAAGTGATGCACTGCAGCAGGAGAAATGGAGCTGCATCTCCTTAACATGGACATTTTACTGGGAAAGTATCGACATTTAGCACAGAAAAAGATATTTTTCAGGACCTGTAGATCAAGTGTTGGTGATTAACTTAGCAGCACACCACTGTGACCAACATTCGTCCTGCCGCTCAGCTCTGGGAGCAGCGTAGCTGCAGGTAGCCCAAAACAGCTTGTGTGGACCATAACAGGAATGGGGGGGGGGGGGTTCATAACTAAGGGTGCACCGATTGCAGTTTTTGGCTGATCACCGATCTTGAGCAAAACCTGACTTGCCGATGATTTTTGCTGATACCAATTTTATCTTGACTAAAAGCAGATTACGTCAATGTTTCAATTTCCTTTTATTGAGAAAACCAATATGAATGCTCATGAAACAATACCAGTTTCAACTGGACATGAGGTAATGTTCTCAAATATAAACGAACATATTTAGCGTTGCTGTTTGAACTACAAAATCACATTTGTTCCTTTAGACTTTCGTTTTTCTAATTTTGAAAACAAAACTTTTGTACCCGTTTTGACACACTTGTCCAAAAAAAATATTTTATAGCAATGATTTGCTTTAACATTAACTAGGGGTGCACCGATTGCAGTTTTTGACTGATCACCCATCACCGATCTTGAGGAAAAACCTGAGATCAAGGCAGATAAATCGGTTGGCCGATCGATCGGTGCACCCCTAGTCATAACCTTTGAATGACTAAAAACATGTTGTTTAGCGGTTTTAATTTAGATCAGTTGTGTTCTGCTCTCATTGGACAATACTACAGGGCTATTCAAATGGCGGCCCGCGGGCCCTCACCAGGTGGCCCTATCCCCCAACCACCAACAGAAAAAACCCAGTTAAAAACAGTATTTGCCTGTGAGTTTCAAAATTCCCACACTGATATTGTACTTGAACGCAACACCATCTTAGCAATCACAGACATATACGTAGACACCCCGTGGACTGGCACTGCCTATTGGAGCTGCGCATCTACGTATTCATGTCTATGTCTGCAGTTGACCAATGAAAACACACCTTTGGGACGCCGCAGCAGCAAGACTCTCTGGTTTCAACTTATCTTTAAAATGCGGATTATAAACTACATACCCGTTTTATTTTTGTTAACAGACCAAATAAAACCGGAGTTATACTAAAATAATTAAACTAAGAAAGGGTTCAGTAGCGTTGTGTTGCTGAGGGAGATGATGGGTGCTGCGCGATCTGACAGCAGGTGTCAAAGCGCCGTCACGGAGCGGAGAAAACACTGAGACAGACATTGACGGCAAAACTTTAGATATTGGTGCGATCTGTGACAGATAGATAGTTACTTCTCTGTAGTTTAGTGGTTTTATGTATAAAGGAGGATGAGAAGGATGGATGTCCAGCAGACAGATCAGTTGTTTAGCTGGAAGATGGGAAAAGGAGACCCGCAGCTGGAGTCTGAGGCCAAAGCAGCAAAAATTTTATTCGTGGACGGAAATGACGGGAAACGTGGGTTTAGAGGTGGCGAGCGAATGAAGAGGTGGAGAATGAGGGACAAATGTGTCTTTGTTAAAAAGTCTCTGAAATACAAAAAAAGCACAAAATAAACTGAAAATAAACTGTAAACACACTATATTGGACCCCACACATGACAATTTACCCCATAACTCACTGTTGCTGCATCTTCTTTTGTTTTCTGGAGGCTTCCCAAAAAAATCTAAAATCCACTTTTAATCCAGCTTGGATGGAAAAATATGTGTGACATCCCGATTGATCATGCACCTGGGCTGCTTGGCCATGGGAATATCCGTTTGGCTGACTGGTTAGCTTGTGTGACTCTCACCTGGGGAGTCTGAGGTTCGAGTCCTGTCCGGGCCCTCGTTTGTCCACCTTGCCACATATGTTTATTTTGCATAGCTGCTATGCTATTATTGTTAATTTTCATTTAGTAGCTGCGATCGAGTTAATGCAGGTTAAAAACCATAAAAATGTTTGTATTACCAGCTCTGCAACTGTTGAATTGATGCAGATCATTAAAACAATAAGAAGACGTGCATTGCTGTTATTTTTAGTTGTATTTGTAGACGTGGTGGAGGTAATATCAGTCAAAATATTAAAATTTAATATTTAAATGTTGTCAGTAAAATACATAATAAAGATTTGGGTATCCGGCCCTACTATTATTATATTGAAAACTTTGTGGCTATGAAGACTGAGGTGCTGCCGAGTCAAAGACAAGGGAAGAAGACCGAGATGTACAAAGTCTGGGTCATTATAAACAAGAAAAACAACTGCATTCTGACCGCGAACTGCATCTGCATGGCCGGTATGTAATTTCTAATAATATAATGTCATAAATTAACATAAGCATGATTTTTATATCTATATAACCTCGACTTTAGCCACTGTTATTGTAAACATTAGCCACAGGTCAACATATAGGCCTAGCTTGTAGCATTTCTTTCTTCAGGTTTAGCAACACAAATGAGCAAAGGTGAACCAAGGCACATCAACTTGTGAGCTTGAACGATTTATTTATTCATATTATTTAATATTTTGGGTTCAATAATTGAGTTTATAAATCCTACGGCGCTGATTAGCTTGTTGTTACCTGAGGCTTATATGATATCTGCAAATTTGAGCATTTTTAATGATCTGCTTATTCCAATCACTTCTTCTGACAACTTGCAACCAAAGAGATTTTTTTGTTTGCCTTGAAAGGGATGCGAGTCAATGGAATTGACCTTTAGCCGAGCCCTGCCCCCCTTAGTTACTGTTGCCAACTCCGACAATAAGTGGATCAAATACTGCAGCTCCGCAGGTTTCCGCGATGGAAAGAAGTAGACAGATGCGTGTCAGCGACATTTTTTGGAGCAATTCGTCCTCAATATGATCCCGATAGAGGCAAAAAGGGTTACAGTATGCAGTGGAGGGATATATTAGTGTCGGCTCTGCTGAGCGAAGCGTAGCAGGGAACAAGGAGTTGGGAGAAGGTCCGGCGTCCGGGGACGCGTGGATCCGAGAAGCTGTGGCAGCGACGCGGTGTCCCTGTGAGCTGTCAGATGATCTGAGCTGTAGGCAGCCCTAACGGAGAAAAGCTCTGCATCGCTCAGTTTATCATCTCAGCTGAGTTTATAAAATGTAACTTTTTATGCCCGTGTTTACTTTTATTTTCAATATAGTTCCCGGCCGGAGCTCAGCATTAATTCATCATGTGATCATGACACCACCCGCTGTTGCGCCAAGGCTTAATGTGCGTTTATAAGACACACGGTTAAGGTAATATTACGCTGATTTGCCGGCACGGTGCGTCTTATCCAAAAGGGTCTTGGATAGTCTGGGAGGCGGACCTCCGCTCAGCCGCGGGCGGGGGAAGCACTCATGCTTGCTGGCTTGCTGGTTGAGCTCGATGAGGAGGTTCTGAAGGTGAACGAAGGAGACACGACTACTATCGAGGCTAATGCTTAGTAGTAAATTAGGCTTAGCTTCATCATTTTGTTTGGAGCTGTCGGATAGCAACGGTTGCTATGATGTGTGATTGGAGAATAGCCGTTCTGGGGGCGGGGCCGGCGAAAGGCTAATTCTGTAGAACTTGCGCAATTTGTTGTTTTTATCCAAGCAATTTGTACAACCAACAGCACAAGACAGGATAGTTTATCTCTTTCTGCAACACACATGCGCATTAGGAGGAGGTGACGTGGAATGAAAAGGGGTCTATATCAGACCCATTTGCGATCATCCCAACACTTTTTACAATAGTGTTTGGCAATTTGATTTATAAACAATACCAGTGTTTTAAAACCCTGGGCCCGGTTTTTCAAAAGGTTTAAGCCGGATAAAATTGATCCGGATTTAGTAAACCTTTTTTTGTGATCCATGATCACGTAATCCAGCTTACTTTTGAGCCAGTTTTTCAAAGCAACATCGGATTGGATCATTCTGATCCGGATAGGAACTTTTCAGGATCACCAAATCTGGATAACCAGTGCTCAAACAGGATAGGAAATCACAATGTAGAACTATAGATATGTAAAGAGCAACTAGTAGAATAGCCAGTGTGGGGTTAATATAAGTTTATGATTATTTGAAATGAAACACACATTTAAAAGAAACCAACACTGCTCATTGCAGAGCAAGATGTGCAATTGAGCTTTTAAGAGGCGCTTTGCATTCCTTAACTACCTGAGAGCGGAACCACAGAATGCATGCAACATAACCCTTGCCTGTATTGTCCTGCACAACTTCACTACTAAGCGCAATGTCCCTCTCTGTGCTGACAATGATGCACCTGAGCCCCTTGGAGACCCTGAACAACCTCCTGCATTCCGCCAGAACGAGCAAACAGGACGTGCAACAAGGGACGCAATAGGTAGACACTCTTTCTGATTTGGATTAGTGATTGCCATTCTTTGCATTTGTTTGGTTATTCTGTAATCATTGCATTCTAGAAACAACAATATTTTCGATTGTGATGAACATATATATCAATAAGTGGCAGAATAAAATTTATTGTTTTTGGTCAATTTTGACAGCTGTTTGGAAGAAATTTTAAAAGGGGCCTGCCCTGTGGCGCAAGGTGGTGTCCATGTGTCATAGACCAATGTGCACCACCACATCATCAGCATCTCAACCCCTCCTGAACGTGTTCTATAAGCTTGCTAATAAACTGTGCATGTCACCAGTAGGTGGTGTAATGAGTGATCTTCTAAAACAGTCATTAGTGCTCTGCTGAGCTCCCAGTACCGGTGTTTAAAATTGTGTGAAAAGTCAAGCTTTTAAACAGATGTTATATCTGCTTACTTTTTTGGGGGGGTGGGGGTGTACAGTAACCAAACCAATGTGTTAAACAGTGACCCACAACAACGCACACAAAATTTGGTGTGGATCTGATGTTGCATTATTGAGATATAGCTGGTTGTAAAAATCTAGGGGGCGCTGTTTCTAAATACGAAAAAAATCCTTTTGAGCAGTTCTTAGGTGTACAAATGTCATTTATGTGAAGTTTTGTGAGAATCAGATATTGCATGTTTTCTATAGAGCAGGGTTTCTCAACCCTGGTCCTCAGCGCCCCCCTGCTCTGCATGTTTTCCATGTCTATGCTTCAGCACATGGCTGCAGAAGCCTGTTAATCACTCACTCATTAGTGTCAGGTGTGTGGCAGCAGGGAAACACTGGTGTTTGAAAGGGCAACATGGAAAACATGCAGGGCAAGGGGAAGCTGAGGACCAGGGTTGAGAAACCCTGATTTAGAGGAAACCGTCTGTAAGGGGGCGGAGCTAAATGACCACATGAATGTGTAGGCAGTGTTTGTGTGATGACACATAGCAAGTTTGGTACAGTTCTGAACTTGTTTGTAGAAGTTAAGGTTTAAAATGGATGTAGGGGGCGCTGTGGCACATTCAACAAATGACCACATGAATGTGTAGGCAGTGTTTGTGTGATGACACATCAAATTTGGTACGGTTCTGAACTTGTTTGTAGAAGTTATTAAGGTTTAAAATGGATGTATGGGGCGCTGTGGCACATTCAAGAAATGACCACATGAATGTGTAGGCAGTGTTTGTGTGATGACACATATCAAATTTGGTACGGTTGTGAACTTGTTTGTAGAAGTTATTAAGGTTTGAAATTGATGTAGGGGGCGCTGTTGCAGATTCACCAAATGACAACATGAATGTGTAGGCATTGTTTGTGTGATGACATATAGCAAGTTTGGTACAGTTGTGAACTTGTTTGTAGAAATTACAACCAAACTGAGAGGTGTGTTTGTGCGCAGCATTTTTTGCTAATAACGTTGTCATGGTAACACAAAACGCAAAGAAAAGTAATAGCACACCTTCCCCCGAACGAGCCGGTTGATTTCATGTAAGATTTGTGGGGGTGCACATTTCGGTTCAAACATAATGAGGGGGACGTTTTTGCGCAATTTTTTGCTAACACCGTTGCCATGGTAACTCGAAACGCTAAGAAAAGTAATAGCACACCTCCCCCAACCGAGCCGGTCGTTTTGATGTAAGATATGTAGGGGTGCACGCTGTGGTTTGGGCTGTATTAACGTATACGGAAGAATAATAAGAAGAAGAAGAAATGTAAAGAGAACAAATCCTCCGGTGGAGAGCAATAAGGGCCCTGCCTGTCAGGCAGGCCCCTTAATTAAAACCTTATGAATAAATAGGATATCTTGTAAGATACTGCATGATCCAAATATATTATTATTTGATACATTTTTAAAATTTTTATTACATTTTGGGCATGAAATCCACGCTGAATCCACCCTTCTGATGGGATCAGTTTAATTCAGATTTTGTGGATCAAAGTTATCCAAATCCTACAAAAAATTTCTGAAAAACCCAAACTAAAGGTTTGATTCAAATCAAAACCAAGATTGGATTACGTGATCTAATCCGATTATGTAATCCGTTTTTTCTTTTGAAAAACCGATTTTCAAGATTTGATCCAATCCGTTATCCAAAATCCTAGTGGATTACTTTTGAAAAACTGGGCCCTGGTCACAACGCTGATCTTTGCACACCAGTGTTGACAGCTAGGGGTGGGAATCGAAACCAAGAACCGGCTCCCACTGTTTCAATTCCTAGGAATCGTTTGCCATTTTTGCAAACGATTCTTTTATCAATTCCAGGTGGCGCAAATGACGTCACCACGCACGTTCTGTAGCTTATGCATTTACTTGGCAGGAAACATGACGCCTAAGCTGCACACACACTCGAAAGTTTGGTTGTACTTTACAAGAAATGGTGACAACAGGGCAACTTGCAATACTTACAAAGTAGATATTTCTTCAGAGGAAACACTACAAATATGTAAAAGCATTTGTGCACAAAATACGCGATAAATTAAAGTGAATGTCGTGTTTGTGACCCGCTCCAGACTAGAGACTTTCAAAGCAGCATCAGCGGTGACGTTTGCATGTCCTCTCCTGTTAATACTGCAGGTAACTAATCAGCTAACACTGCCCATCATGTTAGTGTCGTTTGCCTTAAATATACACCTCCAAACTAGCAGACTTTAGCGACAAAAGTCCAACCTGTGGTGAGGTTTTTCTCATCTTGCAAAAGCTACAGCAAGAAGATGACTCTAAACGATACCAGGTAAAATTGATTATCATAAATAAACTGACAGTTATAATGCAGGAAAGTGTGCAATTAATTTTTTGCCACCTAGTGAACTACTCGGGAATTGATAAGGAATTGGATTGATAGACCGAATCGACAATGCCATTGATATTAGTGCTGCCAAGATTAGTCGACGCGTCACGATGATGTCGACAAACAAAATAGTCGAAAATAGTGTTGTCACGGTACCAAAATTTCAGTATTCGGTAACCGTACCAGTGAAATTCCACAGTTCTCGGTGCCAATTTTGGTACCAAACAAAAATTTCATTTAGACTAAATTTACCAATAAAAACATTAATTTTCCTGTAAAGTGCTTTGAGATGATATCTTTTGTGAATCAGTGCTGTATATTAGAGAAATGAACTGAATTACTATTGTACTATCATAACATGTTTTTAATGCACTTTTATTTAATCAAAATGTGTTTTTGTTCATATATTTTTTGTAAACCTGCTAGTTATCCAGACAAGAACCTCTAGTTAGAACAGCTTTTTTGACAAACTGATTTTAAGGACATAAACACTGACTGAGCCATACATTGTTGTTCATCTTTTGAATACACATTACAATCATTAAAAAAAGAAAAACTCCAGTCTGTGAGCAGTCAACGCCTTTATGTCATCCTGTTTGTTTGTTACCCTAATTAAACGTATAGGAGATTTAAATAGTTAATAAAGACGATGGTGTATTCACACCGCACTCTATGTAGTACTGATTCTGACACATATGCGAATTTTTTGAAAGCGACTAGTCTGAACGGTCATGTCGCATTAAATCCGCCTCCTACGTCACTGATCAGCGGAGGTGAGCGTTGTGTCAGGACGTTCCTGATGACAAGCGCTGACAGAGGGATTCAGGGGTCTGTGGGACATCCTGTCAAGTTTTGGAATTAAAAATACAAGAAAGCATGAAAACGGGAGGTGCTGCTGGAGCGAAGCATCTCTCCTGTCGGTCTCCGTGACAGCGGGGCCTCCGTCAGGACGGGGGGCGTCTCCGTCGGGGGTTCTCCATGACAGCGGGGTGGGGGGGTTCTCCGTGAATGAACTTTATTTACCACATCAGGTCCACCGCTCGCCGTCACTCTGCGTTCTGCGGCGTTGCTTTAGAAGCGACTGCACGCGCCCAGTGAATGCGCGAATCATGCGCATCAAGGATCCGGGTTTAGACGGGTCCTCGGTACTACCGGTACCTACGAAATCTTGGTACCGTGACGTTTACATTTTTGTAGTGCCGGGTTGGTACCGAAGTACCGGTTCTTTTGACAACACTAGTCGACAATAAATGTAATAGTCGACGCATCGTTTATTTTATGAGCATTTTTTTAAATCTCGCCTGCTGCGGCAACTTCTGCTGCTTTCTGCCTTTCTGCTTGAGGCTCATGCGCAGTAGTGGCCATCCAGGGCAGTCGCTGCTTTCTCCTTGAGGTACATGCCCAGTAGTGGCGGAGAAAGAAAACATGGCGAGTCGGCAACTTAGCTCAAACGTTTGGGAGCATTTTACAAAGACAAAATAGAAGCACAGTGCAAAATCTACAAAGTGAAACTCTCCTTTCACTGGAGCATGTCGGCAATGCACGAACACCTTAACTCATTCACTGCCATTGACGACTTCGTCAATTGCATTTTTTACAGGGTGAGCCCCCACCCCATGAGAACAAACATCACGTGTCTAAAGCGGATCTTCATCTGTGTATGTCACACATCACGTGATCAGTAAGCAGAAAATCAATGATTTAGGAGGTTTTTTTTGGGACGCAGCTGTGAAAAAAAGCGATGCGCCAACCGGAAATGCTTCTGCAGCTCACGCTTCAGCAACAGATTGTGAAAGAATGGATAACGCTAGAAATACGGCATTTCTTCCTTATGTAAGAAGTGAGTCTACATTCTTTTGGTAGTTTTGGCGTTTACATGATCATGGAGCACAATGTTCTGTGACTCTTCAAAAAAAGTAAAAACGCTCAAAAACGCTGGCAGTCAGGGGCTTTCTGATCAGAAAACAGCTGGCAGTTAATGAGTTAAAAGGAAGCATGTCGTGGTGGAGAACGAAGAGGGACCATCGCCTCTGTAAGTGAATTACTTCTCGTTAGCTCAGCTGCTAACAGCTGTAGCAACAACAGGAGTGATGGCGGTGTCGTTACCTTTAGTTCACGTATGTCACGTATTTGCTCTAACGTTACAAACGCTAATGATTTATTGTGTCCCGCTACGTTACAGTGGTAAACAAGCGCTCCTCTTCAATGGACGAGTTTGTCACAAAGCCGGCTAAACAGGGTCCGAAATTAAAGGTCGCCACTCGCCAAATGCGAGTAAATTGCTCCACTTGGCGAGATAAATTTGGAGCGCCACCCGCCACATGGCGAGTAAATTTTTACACCAAATTAGTTATGTTTATCAGTCGACATAGTCGAATAGAGCAAGATAAAAATGTTAAAAAATATATAAAAACACTAAGACATAATAATTAAAACTAGGTAGTTAAAGCTTGTGTGAACAGGTGTGTTTTGAGTTTTGATTTAAAAAGTGGGAGAGAGTGAGTGGTGCGAAGGTCAGGGGGAAGAGAATTCCAGAGGTGGGGAGCAGAGCGGCTGAATGCTCTACTCCCCATGGTGACGAGGCGAGCGGGGGGAGCTGAGACTTGAGGAGCAGAAGAGGAACGAAGTGAGCGGACAGGAGTGGAGATGTGAATGAGATCATATATGTAGGATGGAGCCAGGTTATGAAGAGCTTTGAAAGTGATGAGCAGAATTTTGAAACTGATTCCCTGTTTAATGGGCAGCCAGTGAAGTTGTTGCAGGATGGGGGTGATGTGATGATGGAGTGTGAGGTGTGCCTACGAGGAGGACTTCAGTTTTAGAACTGTTCAATTTGAGGAAGTTGGAAGTGAACCAAAAATGGATTTCTTNGCAACAACAACAACGTGAGTCCCGGTAGCTGCTGTGGCTCTGCTCTGCGCTGCAGACAGCTACGAATAAACAGGATGATGGGACTTTTCTTCTGCTTGTAGAGTTTAGTCATTCTTAGTTCCAAGATCGTGTTTTTTTGGAACCCACGGTGTGAGTCTGCTATCCGCTAGCTTAGTTAGCATTAGCCAATCTGCCCGTAGCTGCGCGTTTGATCCCAAACTTTGGACCGTTTCTGCTGGTTCCTCTCCTCCACAGCACCTAGATTACCACATTGTGCGCCAATAAAAAGCATCTTCCTTACACAAAAACAAATAACTTACATTTGTTAAGGCTCCGGTTACGTGTATTTTTTTTAGTACTGGCTTTGCAACAAAGCTTCACATTATTTATTTTTTTAAGCATCGACGTTCATTAATCGATTCTGAATCCTCACGTGAAACTTTGCGATGCATCGCCACATCGATGAAATGCACCCACCCCTACTGCAGACGCAGCACCAATCCGTCTATTGATCTCCCGATCCTTCCACTTGTGAACATGATCCCTCCTCCACTTGGGACAGGACCTTGTCCCTGACCTGGAGAAGGCATTCTACCCTTTTCCGACTCAGGACCATGGTCTCCGATTTAAAAGAGCTGATTCTCATCCCAGCTGCTTCACATTCGGCTACTAACTGCTCCAGCGAAAGCTGGAAATCCCAGTCTGATGAAGCCAACAGGACCACATCATCTGCAAAAAGCAGAGACTTGAACCTTAAAGGGACAGTGTGGAAGTTTAACAGCTAATACAAGTATAGAAATTTAAAATTCTTCCTCATACATTCTCCTGCAATGCCCTGGTCCTGTAGAATGAGCCCTGGCATTTTTACTGCGATTGCCTCTGTAGGCCTGTAAACTCACAGAAAAGATCTTGCTCGAGTCGAGCAAGCAGGCTTCCCCGGTGTCCTCCAGAGGCAGCATGACGTCATGCGCGCTCACGCGCCCGCAGCGTTTGTTTGCTAGCTGTAGCTTAGCGGTAGAGCGAGAGGTGGTTTTGGTAGCTCTGATTCAGCCAAGAACAAGAAGAGAGCTGCTTCAAGCACCAGCGAAACTCCAGCCCAGACCCCAAACAAGACAAAGAAACCAAGAGTTTATTCCAGCACCACAAAAAGGGCAAAACTCAAGTCTGGTCGCCGAAGGCAAAGAACGAGGATAAACATCGGTCCGGCCGGCATTTGAAAAGTGGAAAATGCTGAGACAAAAGACCCGCAGTTGGCATCATTGTTGCTGGACAGGTAAGAAATTATTACTAAATACGTGTGGGGTAAGGGTTGTGGGTGCTTTCAAAGCAAACCGGGGGCTTACGTNATTACATTTTGGGCATGAAATCCACGCTGAATCCACCCTTCTGATGGGATCAGTTTAATTCAGATTTTGTGGATCAAAGTTATCCAAATCCTACAAAAAATTTCTGAAAAACCCAAACTAAAGGTTTGATTCAAATCAAAACCAAGATTGGATTACGTGATCTAATCCGATTATGTAATCCGTTTTTTCTTTTGAAAAACCGATTTTCAAGATTTGATCCAATCCGTTATCCAAAATCCTAGTGGATTACTTTTGAAAAACTGGGCCCTGGTCACAACGCTGATCTTTGCACACCAGTGTTGACAGCTAGGGGTGGGAATCGAAACCAAGAACCGGCTCCCACTGTTTCAATTCCTAGGAATCGTTTGCCATTTTTGCAAACGATTCTTTTATCAATTCCAGGTGGCGCAAATGACGTCACCACGCACGTTCTGTAGCTTATGCATTTACTTGGCAGGAAACATGACGCCTAAGCTGCACACACACTCGAAAGTTTGGTTGTACTTTACAAGAAATGGTGACAACAGGGCAACTTGCAATACTTACAAAGTAGATATTTCTTCAGAGGAAACACTACAAATATGTAAAAGCATTTGTGCACAAAATACGCGATAAATTAAAGTGAATGTCGTGTTTGTGACCCGCTCCAGACTAGAGACTTTCAAAGCAGCATCAGCGGTGACGTTTGCATGTCCTCTCCTGTTAATACTGCAGGTAACTAATCAGCTAACACTGCCCATCATGTTAGTGTCGTTTGCCTTAAATATACACCTCCAAACTAGCAGACTTTAGCGACAAAAGTCCAACCTGTGGTGAGGTTTTTCTCATCTTGCAAAAGCTACAGCAAGAAGATGACTCTAAACGATACCAGGTAAAATTGATTATCATAAATAAACTGACAGTTATAATGCAGGAAAGTGTGCAATTAATTTTTTGCCACCTAGTGAACTACTCGGGAATTGATAAGGAATTGGATTGATAGACCGAATCGACAATGCCATTGATATTAGTGCTGCCAAGATTAGTCGACGCGTCACGATGATGTCGACAAACAAAATAGTCGAAAATAGTGTTGTCACGGTACCAAAATTTCAGTATTCGGTAACCGTACCAGTGAAATTCCACAGTTCTCGGTGCCAATTTTGGTACCAAACAAAAATTTCATTTAGACTAAATTTACCAATAAAAACATTAATTTTCCTGTAAAGTGCTTTGAGATGATATCTTTTGTGAATCAGTGCTGTATATTAGAGAAATGAACTGAATTACTATTGTACTATCATAACATGTTTTTAATGCACTTTTATTTAATCAAAATGTGTTTTTGTTCATATATTTTTTGTAAACCTGCTAGTTATCCAGACAAGAACCTCTAGTTAGAACAGCTTTTTTGACAAACTGATTTTAAGGACATAAACACTGACTGAGCCATACATTGTTGTTCATCTTTTGAATACACATTACAATCATTAAAAAAAGAAAAACTCCAGTCTGTGAGCAGTCAACGCCTTTATGTCATCCTGTTTGTTTGTTACCCTAATTAAACGTATAGGAGATTTAAATAGTTAATAAAGACGATGGTGTATTCACACCGCACTCTATGTAGTACTGATTCTGACACATATGCGAATTTTTTGAAAGCGACTAGTCTGAACGGTCATGTCGCATTAAATCCGCCTCCTACGTCACTGATCAGCGGAGGTGAGCGTTGTGTCAGGACGTTCCTGATGACAAGCGCTGACAGAGGGATTCAGGGGTCTGTGGGACATCCTGTCAAGTTTTGGAATTAAAAATACAAGAAAGCATGAAAACGGGAGGTGCTGCTGGAGCGAAGCATCTCTCCTGTCGGTCTCCGTGACAGCGGGGCCTCCGTCAGGACGGGGGGCGTCTCCGTCGGGGGTTCTCCATGACAGCGGGGTGGGGGGGTTCTCCGTGAATGAACTTTATTTACCACATCAGGTCCACCGCTCGCCGTCACTCTGCGTTCTGCGGCGTTGCTTTAGAAGCGACTGCACGCGCCCAGTGAATGCGCGAATCATGCGCATCAAGGATCCGGGTTTAGACGGGTCCTCGGTACTACCGGTACCTACGAAATCTTGGTACCGTGACGTTTACATTTTTGTAGTGCCGGGTTGGTACCGAAGTACCGGTTCTTTTGACAACACTAGTCGACAATAAATGTAATAGTCGACGCATCGTTTATTTTATGAGCATTTTTTTAAATCTCGCCTGCTGCGGCAACTTCTGCTGCTTTCTGCCTTTCTGCTTGAGGCTCATGCGCAGTAGTGGCCATCCAGGGCAGTCGCTGCTTTCTCCTTGAGGTACATGCCCAGTAGTGGCGGAGAAAGAAAACATGGCGAGTCGGCAACTTAGCTCAAACGTTTGGGAGCATTTTACAAAGACAAAATAGAAGCACAGTGCAAAATCTACAAAGTGAAACTCTCCTTTCACTGGAGCATGTCGGCAATGCACGAACACCTTAACTCATTCACTGCCATTGACGACTTCGTCAATTGCATTTTTTACAGGGTGAGCCCCCACCCCATGAGAACAAACATCACGTGTCTAAAGCGGATCTTCATCTGTGTATGTCACACATCACGTGATCAGTAAGCAGAAAATCAATGATTTAGGAGGTTTTTTTTGGGACGCAGCTGTGAAAAAAAGCGATGCGCCAACCGGAAATGCTTCTGCAGCTCACGCTTCAGCAACAGATTGTGAAAGAATGGATAACGCTAGAAATACGGCATTTCTTCCTTATGTAAGAAGTGAGTCTACATTCTTTTGGTAGTTTTGGCGTTTACATGATCATGGAGCACAATGTTCTGTGACTCTTCAAAAAAAGTAAAAACGCTCAAAAACGCTGGCAGTCAGGGGCTTTCTGATCAGAAAACAGCTGGCAGTTAATGAGTTAAAAGGAAGCATGTCGTGGTGGAGAACGAAGAGGGACCATCGCCTCTGTAAGTGAATTACTTCTCGTTAGCTCAGCTGCTAACAGCTGTAGCAACAACAGGAGTGATGGCGGTGTCGTTACCTTTAGTTCACGTATGTCACGTATTTGCTCTAACGTTACAAACGCTAATGATTTATTGTGTCCCGCTACGTTACAGTGGTAAACAAGCGCTCCTCTTCAATGGACGAGTTTGTCACAAAGCCGGCTAAACAGGGTCCGAAATTAAAGGTCGCCACTCGCCAAATGCGAGTAAATTGCTCCACTTGGCGAGATAAATTTGGAGCGCCACCCGCCACATGGCGAGTAAATTTTTACACCAAATTAGTTATGTTTATCAGTCGACATAGTCGAATAGAGCAAGATAAAAATGTTAAAAAATATATAAAAACACTAAGACATAATAATTAAAACTAGGTAGTTAAAGCTTGTGTGAACAGGTGTGTTTTGAGTTTTGATTTAAAAAGTGGGAGAGAGTGAGTGGTGCGAAGGTCAGGGGGAAGAGAATTCCAGAGGTGGGGAGCAGAGCGGCTGAATGCTCTACTCCCCATGGTGACGAGGCGAGCGGGGGGAGCTGAGACTTGAGGAGCAGAAGAGGAACGAAGTGAGCGGACAGGAGTGGAGATGTGAATGAGATCATATATGTAGGATGGAGCCAGGTTATGAAGAGCTTTGAAAGTGATGAGCAGAATTTTGAAACTGATTCCCTGTTTAATGGGCAGCCAGTGAAGTTGTTGCAGGATGGGGGTGATGTGATGATGGAGTGTGAGGTGTGCCTACGAGGAGGACTTCAGTTTTAGAACTGTTCAATTTGAGGAAGTTGGAAGTGAACCAAAAATGGATTTCTTGGAGACAGAGGGTCAGGGAGGAAGGTGGGAGTGAAGCTGAGGGTTTGGTTGAGAGGTAGAGCTGGGTGTCATCCGAGTAACAATGGAAGTTAATGTTGTGTTTACGGAAAATGTAACCTAGTGGGAGAAGATAAATGATGAACAGAAGAAGAAGAACAGAACAGAAGAAGTGTAGATTAAATGTACCTTATTTTAGCTGGATACATTTGTGAGTACAAGTGATTTTTGTGTACAATTTACTTTTGGTTTTAGGTGCCTACCATTTGACTGTGTAGCATTTGTGTTTACAGTTTACAAAGTTCATTAAAAGTTGTTTAATAAGATATCATCTTATCTTTATTTTTAGATGGCACATAACTGATCACACTTCAAACTAGATGCTAATGATGAGTTTATTAGAAGTTAAGATCAAAAAAATTATCTTTTATACAGCACCTCTCAAGATAAAAATCACGAGGCGCTTCACAATAACAAAAAATAAAAATAAAAAAGTAAAAAAAATTAAAACATTTAAATAAAATTATTTATAATTTTTATTTAATTATTAGAGCATCCTGGTGCAATAATTTATACTTTATGCATGACACGATTAGTTGACTAATTGCCAAAAGAACTGGTGATTAGTCCACTACTAAAATAGTCGTTTGTGGCAGCCCTAATTGATATTGATAAAAACTTATCAATACCCACAACCTATTGACAATGGTGATTGTTATATATCCCTTAACCAAAATTCATTTGTAAAAATGGAAATGACTCAAAGCAGCTTATGCAGCAGACAAACTAAACACCAGAGAACAGGTGAGAAAGTTGGAGGGAGAAAATTACTTGTTTGGTTTGAAATTGTTCTTAACCAACAAGAGTTAACTTGTTTAATTGCAGTTCACATTCCAGCTGGCATACGTCAAAGCAAGTCTCTTTGTCTTGGCGTCACGTTTCAGGCTGTAAAATGTTCAGCTGCCTGAACACTGCAGGTCAGTCTAGGGCTTTTTATTTCTGTTCTTCACTTTTAAAAACAAAAATTAAACACAAACATATGTCTAAAAGCTTTAATCGTTAATTAAAGCTTGAAAAAACAATGTGATCTTTTTGATTTCAGTCATGTTTGTTTTGAAACATCAAGGTAGCATCCAGTAATAATAGACAAGAACTGGTTGGAGATGATTTAACAAAAGGACTAAGTAAGTAAGTATGTTTATTGTCATTGTAAAAAAAAAGCCTTAAAACGAAATTGTAAATGGCAACACAGTTGGTTTATGCTAAAACATAATAAAAAAAATAAAAGGAAATAAAAACACAACAAAAAGTAGAGATCTATAAAATACTAAAATATGGACAGTCACACATTCACGTAAGAAAAAGCGATAATACAATAAGGGTTAGGGAAAGCCCCAACTTCCTTATGTGTTAGTGTGGGGTTGTTGGCAGTGAATATTTAATGATCTTATGGCTGTCAGATAAAAACTGTTAATCAGTCTTTTTGTGTGAGCCTTTGCTGCCCTGTACCTTCTGCCCGATGGCATCCGCTCAAAGAGGTTTTGGTCTGGATGATACTTGTCTGATAAAATTGTCTTTGCTCTTCTGAGGTAGCAAATTTTGGCAATGTCCTCCAGGAGAGTCAGCTGACAGCCAATAATCTTTTCCGCCGTTGTCACTATTCTTTGGAGATGCCTTTTCTCCGCTACCAAAAGGCTGTACATCAGAACAGACTCCACAAACGCCCTGTAAAATGACACTAGAAGCCTCTCCTCCATCTTTGCTTTTTTTTTTTTTTTTTTTACTCTTAGGAAATAGAGCTTCTACTAACAGGAAAAGTATAGGCTGCTCTGTTAAACATCCTCCCCTTTACATAACGTCCTCTCTCATGAGCTGTAGTGAGTATAGTAAAGAAATGGGTCAAATGTCAAATTGCTCACAGAAATCTTGTGTAAGTTGAAGCAGCAGAGAAGGGAGGAGTGGAGAACTAACACTAAAACATCTGGAAAGAGTTAGCTTCAGGGCTGTAAGTTAACATTTTAGCTTCTAGTACTGGTGCTACAAAGGTTGTAGGTTTGATTCAGAATCAGAAGGGTTTTATTGCCATATGTGCGAGAAATCACAACATTAGGAAATTGCTGCGGTACTTGGTGCAAAAAGAAAGATAAAAAATAAGAAACAAGCAAATATAAGAAGTAATAATATACTCATGATAAAATAATTAATATAAAAGTGGCAATAATTAAAGAAGCAGCTACTATATACACAGTGTAGGTACTACTCATAGTGGATCAGCTTAGGTACAAACACAACACCGGGTCATGTGACTGGGACCAAGCGACTGGAGTGGGCAGCCCTAGGATTGACATTCATGAGTCCAACAGCAGAGGGGAAGAAACTGTTCTTGTGGCGAGAGGTTCTGGTCCGAATGGATCTGAACCTCCTGCCAGATGGGAGCGGGTCAAAGAGACAGCGTCAAGGATGAAACGGGTCAGCTGTGAGCCGACCTGCACGCCTCAATGTCCTGGAGGTGTACAGGTCCTGTATGGAGGGGAGTTTGCAGCAATGACCTTCTCAGCAGAGCGTACAACACGCTGCAGCCTCTTCTTGTCCCTGGTGGTGGCTCCAGCGTACCACACAGTGATTGAGGAGGTGAGGATGGACTCGATGACTGCGGTGTAGAACGGCCTCATCAACTGTGCTGGCAGGTTGGATTTTCTACAGCTGCCTCAGGAAGTTCATCCTCTGCTGGGCCTTTTTTATGATGGACGTTGTTATAGGATTTCTGAATCCTGTACCGCTTCTCTATTTCATTCTGTATCTCACACACACCCACACACACACACACATCTGAACACACCCACTTCCTTATCTCCTACTTTAAATAAACTGTGTTTGCAGCCGCTCGGGGCAGACTGTACTCTGTCCTGAGTTGGATTATGGTACAGGATTCAGAAATCCTATAACAGACGTGATGGTGGGCTTCCACTTAAGGTCTTGGGTGATGGTGGTGCCCAGGAAGCTACATGAGTCCACCATCGTGATGGGAGTGTCAGACAGGGTGATGGGTGGGAGGGGGGATCTGGGCTTCCTAAAGTCCACAACAACCTCAGCTGTCTTCTGGGTGTTTAGCACCAAGTTGTTGTGGCTGCACCAGGACACCAGCCGTTCCACCTCCATTCTGTAGGCAGACTCATCCCCATCAGAGATGAGTCCAATCACGGTGGTATCGTCTGCAAACTTGATTAGTTTGACTGACTCGTGGTTGGAGGTGCAGCTGTTGGTGTACAGGGAGAAGAGCAGAGGGGAGAGAACACAACCCTGAGGGGAAACGGTGCTGATGGTCCGCAGGTCCGAGACATTCTTCCCCAGCCTGACTTGTTGTTTCCTGTCTGTCAGGAAGTCAGTGATCCACCTGCAGGTTGGGTCAGGCACGTTCGCCTCGGACAGTTGTCTTGAAAGAGGTCTGATAGGATTGTGTTGAAAGCAGAGCTGAAGTCCACGAACAGATTCCTGTCGTAGGTAACCGGGGAGTCCAGATGCTGCAGGATGAAGTGTAGAGCCATGTTGATGGCATCATCTACAGCAGGGGTGCCCAATCCTGGTCCTGGAGGAAACATTTTAGGGGTTTCTCTGCTCCAACAGACTTGATGCAGTAGTTTAATCACCTGTGCAGCAGCTCATCAAGCTCTGCAGAAGCCTGCTAATCACCTGCTGATTGAAATCAGGTGTGTTGAAGCAGAGTTAAAAGTAAAACCTGCTGGTAACCGGCCCTCCAGGACCAGGATTGGGCACCCCTGATCTACAGACCTGTTGGCTCTGTAGGCAAACTGCAGGGGGTCCAGGAGGGGGGCTGTGAGGGTCTTGAGGTGGGGGAGAACCAGGTGCTCAAATGACTTCATGACCACAGATGTCAGAGCCACATGTCTGTAGTCATTGAGTCCAGTGATCCTTGGCTTCTTGGGGACAGGGACTATGGTGGAGATCTTGAAGCAGGTAGGCACATGACATACCTCCAGTGAGGAGTTGAAAATGCCCGTAAACACTGGGGCCAGTGCTTCAGCACAGTGCTTCAGAGTGGCAGGAGAGACACCATCAGGGCCCGGGGCTTTTCCAGCATTTAATGTCTTTAATTGCCTCTTTACATCTGCCTCACGGATGTGTAGGGTTGTGGTGGAGGTGTGTGATGTGTGATGTGAAGACCTCTTGGGTGGGGGGTGAGGAGGAGGGTGATGAGGGAAAATTCCACAGTGATGGTCCTCTCAGCTGTTGTGTCTCCATTCAAATTTAGCTCTTTCAGGACTTTGCACAGACGTCAGCGTATCGTGACTGCTTCGGCAGTGAGTGATGTCACTGATCAGCGCCAGAAAGCGTCCACAGTAACAATATCATTAACAGTATTTATTCTGTTGAAGTTTATCATAATTTAATCCATTCAGAGGACGCTAGCAGCTGTGTAATGTAAAATGTGGCGTTCAAAGACCAGAAGCTCAGTTTTTACAGCGCTCTTTGAGACAACAAAGCCCCGTGAATTAAAGCGATGTGGGGGAATTCCTCAGTGTTTTCTGGTACGGAGTTTAGTAACAGCTGTGGGGAAATTCTGCCTTGTGTTCCGGTGTCGGGAGTTTAATTTTGAACACGATCGTTTATTCCGTTCGCTTCCATTCTGCTTCACTAGCAACTCTTCTAATTTTACTACTGCCGGTTGTTTTGGAGAACATCGACTGCTGATGTAATTTCCTACTGAGTTACAATCAATCAGCGTGAGTTAACCAAAGGTTCCGCTCAGCGACTCCATCCAACCGGTCAAGTGGAGACAAGCGCACGTCGGGAACTTCCGGTAAATTTACCCCGAATTTCCGATAAAGGAAATGGGGCTAATGTCTCTATTGTTGGGACTGGATGAGGTGTGAGACCTGCCTGATGGCTCATCAAACCGACAATAGAAATGGTTTAAGTTGTTTGCCAAGAGCAGATCATCAGTGGAGATGGGGGTTCTGGGTTTGTAGTTTGTGATATTTCTGAAACTTTTCCACACAGAGGCCGGGTCATTCTCAGAGATTTGCTGCTGCATTTTGTCATGATGCTGGTGTTTAGCTTTGACCAGTTCTTCACTGAACCTGTATTTAGCGTCTCTGTAGGAGTCCTTGTCCCCACTTTTAAAGGCTTCTCTCTTCTCTAACCACAGCTGTTTGAGTTTTGAGGTAAACCAGGCTTTGTTATTGTTGTAACTCACCCTGGTCTGTGATAGAATGATGCTGTCCTGGCAGAAGTGGATGTAGGAGGTGATGGTATCTGTGTACTCATCCAAACTGTCAGAGGCAGCCTTCATTACCTCCCAGTCTGTGGTCTCTAAGCATGTGCGAAGCTCATCTATAGCATCATTGTTTCACTGCTTTATTGACTTCACAACAGGTTTGGAAAGTTTTAGCCTTTGTTTATAAGCTGGGATCAGATGAATGGTCACGTGGTCAGAAAGTCCGAGCGCAGCGCAAGCCACTGCGTGATAGGCTCCAGTTACTGTGCTGTAACAGGGGTCCAGGGTTTTCTCTTCTCTGGTTGGGCATTTAATATACTGTTTATATTTGGGAAGTTCCTGGCTCAGATTTGCTTTGTTAAAATCTCCCAGGACAATGATGAGGGAGTCCAGGTATGCCCGCTCCGTGCACAGAATCTGTTCCGCGAGCGTGCGCTGAGCCTCGTGCGCATCTGCGTCTGGCGGGATGTAAACAGTGGCTAGAATGAATGAGGCGAACTCCCGCGGAGAGTAGCACAGAACAAAAAGTGGTAGCACCAGCATAAAATTTCTAGCCTAGTGAACTAGACTAAATTCTTGCTTTGCAAAGTTTGGTCTAGGCACGCCTCATTGGAACCCTCGCAGCCCGATCCACTGCTGTGGCTGTCTAGTCACAGCTCGCTATAGTTTTGGTTGGGCCAATCACAGCGCTCTATTTTGTGGGAGAATCACAGAGCGGGAGAAGCTGATTACACAGAGCTGCGGCCGCGAACATAAACAACATGGCGGCAGCGCAGGAACCACATTCGTTTGAAACGACTTTGTCATCAACATTGGACGATTTAGACTCCAACGTGAGTAAGTCTGTCTGATATACTTAGTGGCTTCTTATTTTTATCAAACAAAGTAGTGCAATGTCAGCGTGCTACCATAACTTTAAAGAACGTGGTATCGTAACTTCTGTAAATCTTACGTTCAGCCAATCATCTAGTGTGACGTCATCGGCAGGCGCAGGACCCCGAGCCGATCTGGCACCCGAGCAGATCTGGTACAGACACCGGGTATAAATTCAGGCTGATGAAAATAACTCATATTTGAGAGAAATGACATCTCAATAGTGCCAACAGTAAAATTTTATCATATATTGTGCCTACCTTTGCTCTCAAACGTTTAAAATAACATTTAATGGAACCTTTAATGCTTTTCCTCCCAGCCGTGGACATTTTCTCCTTTTAGACAAATTGTTCAACTGTTGCCGGCAGCTTGTTCAAACAGCAGGCGGCTCCAGACTCTGGTTGGTTCTTTTCTCGTCTAGTCCCGCCTGTTCCATTTGCTGATTTGTTCTTCTCCTTGCATTGTTCTTGCTTTCTGATTAGATTTTCCTTACTGTCAATTTTGGTTGTGTTTTATTCGTCAACAAAAATGTTGATCAATATTCAGCATAATTTAGTTTCAACAGAAGTGATCATTCTTCATTTTGGTTTCGTTTGATCCCAAAAGTTAATTCATCACAAAATAAAAAGCAAAAATGTTTCGTCAATGAAATTAACACTGGTTTGTTTACCATTTGTGTTGTGCTATAGGCCAACTTGAAGAATACCGACACGAAAGGGTGCATGTCGCAACCTACTGTAGCAGAGTGGGACGCACTTCATTAGAGAATTTGGTTTTCTAGCATACATGTAGCCCAGTTTGTTGATGTGTAGATGGACCTAGATCGACTTAGATGCACATGTAAATGCAGTGTCTCTCTGAGGCGGCACAATAGAAACCACGGCCAATGTTTTTCCTTAATGAAGAGACAACTAACATATATGACAGAGACTTTAATACAACAAGCAGCATAGCTGATGCTCTTCTCAAACGTTCATTCATCTGTCCTGAAAGCTCCTGTAGAGCTTCATCAGCCTGAACTCTACAAACCAAGCAGTTTTAGTATGTGACCTCATGTTTGACTATACACACTCCTCATGAGCCTATCCACAGGGAGCACCCAGCACAGAATGTTTTAAAAGAGTTTAGAGCTAAACTGACAGAATAAAGTACTCACTAGTACAGAACTGACTTCACACAAGCAGATTATTTGTTGAATTTACGCCATGTTTGCAGGAGCATCGTAAATGTTTTTACAACAGGCTTTATGAACAGAATAATGCACAAATCTTCAGACTGGCATGATACCCGAGTGATAAAGACTCTGTCTTAATTCCAGGTAATGAATGAGTCCGAGGCTGAAGCCATTCATTATGCAACTCAAATGACTCCCGTACAAAACTCCTCAAGGCTAAATTAGTAGACCATGACTACATCCTGCTCAGTGATCATGTTAGCAGAGAAAATACCAGGAAATCCCAGAATATGGAAGCTGTTTACAATCCCTGACGTGTGAGAATAATGCTTGTTTAAATGCTGTACTTCCTTTAAACTCTTCTGCTGGTGATGCTACAGCTTGGGCTGTAAGAAATCACTAAATTAAAGCATCTGTTTCAAATTCTCTCACTCACTCACCCACTCAGAGAGAGAGAGAGAGAGCGAGGTATACGTTTTCACAATCTAGGCTGTTTATTACAGGATTCATTTACCAGTTGTCACCACAGCAGCACAGTGATGCAGAACAGAGTTGGTTGTATGTGGAGGAAACACCAGAACAGTCTGACAGGAGAACACATCTGTACACAACACTGAGTTGCCCCAAACAGAAGCACCAAAACAAAGCCAGGAGATTGGGCTTTAATGAGGAGCAGTTTGGTCCCATGTGGATATAATCTAACAGATTCGGTATTTTCCTTAGCCTAGAAATCTAGACCAACCAGAGCAGCAGAAAAATATTTTGCACTGCAGGTTTGTTCTAGCCACGCTCCATTGTAGCCTCAGCAGGTCTACCACTGGCCCGAACAATTTATAGGTCCAGCCACCCACAGCACTCCGTGTTTGTAGAGAGGTGATGGGCAGGCTTAGCACCAGGGCTGCCACAGAGAAAAACTACAAATATGGCATTGGCTCAGGAGTGGTGCTCTTCTGAAACGGCTTTGGCATCAACTTTGGGTGATTTAGACTTGGGCTTTTCTCTGAGACATGAGCAGAAAGAGGTATTTCTTCAACTTCGTATGGCCGACTGCCCCGTTGACAGATTGCTCTGATTGGTCCTAGTGCTGTCCAACTGCCTGCAGCAAGAGTTTGAAAGGCAACCATAGACTCCGCCCTATGACCAAGCTCTGTCTATGGGTCATGGTCAGACTAAAAAAATGTATAGGATGGCTTGCCAGGCTAGATTTTCCTATCAATCTATGGGTTTTTGTGAGGGAGACACCCTGCAAGTCCCAGAGATGCTGTGTGTGAGACAGAGGGGACATGTTCCAGTGAAATGGTCTGTTTAACATACCATACCAGTATATTTGTTCGGCACATTTAAATAGCACATTTAAATAGCAATAGCATGATACCCAAACAAGCAATAAAAGGCAGAAAACTGACACTCACAGCAATTCAATAAAAAATGGTCAAATCAACCATAGGACTAATAAAAGCAGTAAAAAAATATTTAAAAAACTAGCACTCTCAAAACAATAAAACCAAACGTAAAAGAGGTCATTATCCAAAGGCCAAATCATAAAAGTGAGTCTTCAGTCTAGACTTAAAGACCGAGACCGTTGAGGACTCTCGTACGGTGAGAGGGAGAGCATTCCAAAAATGAGGTGCAGCGTACACAAAAGCCTGCTCTCCTCTTGTCTTATACTTCATTTTTGGAATGCAGAGTAGTACATGAAACAGAAAGTTTAAAGCAGGACAGCATCTGACCAGCATCTGATTAGGGAGGAATGCCTTGGATTATTTTCAGCTTTGGAGCTCTTTCACATCCAAACATTTTCCCAGGAAACACACCATATCACAATATACTGGGATTATTATACTGGGATGACTGGGATGGAAATGAGTAGTGTCAGGATGAGATGTTTGTGATATTGTAGAACACTAGTATTGAGACAAGACCACAAACCTGAGATGACAGTAACACCGTATTTCAAAACTGAGCACTGTAGACCACGTCTTTCACAGAGACGGGTATTACGCTACTGTGGGAAAATGTGTTGACAATACGGTCTGTGTGAAGGAGGGGGAAATACAAAAACGACCAGCAGTTTGGATGATATCACACATTAAAGCAGTGAAGTAGCTCAGCACAACTGATGCATTTCTGATTCAAATTATTTATTATCAGCAATCCTCCAGTTAGAACAGGGCTGCTGGAGGATTAAACTGTTTTACTGTGATGGGTCGATCCGTCCCACACCTGGAATCTCCATAGCAGAAAATCAGTACCATCGATGGGAAACTGTCAGCGCCATTCTACACTGTTGTGTGGAGTGAAAACTATGTGATGTCAGTCACCGCCTGGAGGACACAGTCAAGTAAACAGACACACCCACAAAGAGGCAGAGACATGACTGTCATAGCTGTCGTGCTGCTGCCTGAAAACATGAAGCCCCAGTGGAGGAAAAAGGCTCCAACTTGAGGACATTTGAGCTGAGAGCAGACACAGATTTGAGGAGAAGAAAACCCCAGAACATTGTGGTTGGAGATTTGAGCAGAAGCAGTATTAAACTGGAGCATGAAAACAAGGCCCGCAGCCGTCTAATTCATATAAACACACTTTTTACTAAACACACCGACACATTCATCCAAATTCAGCAGCACCTTACCCCTACTTCACACTGGAAGCATCAGCGGCGTGGAAGGCCAGCAGAACGTCGCTGCTTCAAATAGAACTTATTATAGTCTATGGGCGTGATTCAAACCAGCTGCAATGCTGCAATTTCCAGGCGCGTCCCAAAATCGACACGCTGCGTCGCTAAAGATAGGAGCGGGTTCTATTATTTCCGCAAGCCGCTTACGGGATATGTCAATATCCGCAGTTAACATAGGACTAGACAGAAAATCACTAGGGATGCAACGGTCCACTTTCCCCACGGTCCGGTCCCTACCTCGGTTTTTGGGTCACGGTTTCGGTCCAGTTTGAATTGTAGAAAAGCTTAAGAAAATCTGAAATTTCCAAACTTTATTTTATTCACGCAATAATATAACTTTTCAGATATATTACTTGTAGTCCAGTGTGTAATAATATGTTCAGAGACCAACAGAAATGTCACTTTTAAAATGACTTTTCAATGTGGTGTCAGTGAGATGCTAGGGCGACCGAAGCGGGACCAGGAGAGACCCGTAATTTGGAATTGTAGGATGTCCGAGGAAGGTCCCGAGTGTGTTATGTGCGGGGTTGTTGTGGAGTCAAACACAGTGACCCTCTGAGTTCACGGCTGTCATTTTTCCTTGTGTTTGTGCAACTCTACGTCGCTCAGGGACGCTCAGTTATAAACATCCAACAAATGAGCTAAACAACGTAAACGACAGCGTGGCTCATTTTCTTGTGCTTATCTGAGCTGATGCTGTTGTTTGTTGAAAGGTATTAGCGAGAGGCTGCCATTCTTTCCCTGGCGTTACCTGCTCGAATGTTGTGCTTCCAGAAAGCGATACATTGGGATGGGGAAGGTGCTTGTCCATGTTTTTACCGCTGCGTATGGGAGATGGGTCAGACAATGCTTGCAGACAGTCTCTTTTCTGTTCACCGTTTTTTCTCCCCGTCTTTATATTCAACTGCAAACCAGAAATGTTCCCACACTGAAGGTTTGTATGAAGACGGCGCGTCGCATGTCGCCATTGCTAACTTTCTCTCTACCGCTTGTTTAGCTAAAACTTTTAGGTCAGCTCTCAGTGGGGCGGGTCAAACCTGTGATTGAATATTTACTCGCGGGTAGGGAAGGGGTCTGCTGTGAGCAGCTCCAGACGAGACTAGAGCGGGCACACGGAATGACACTCATCTGCCTGGACAGACAAACGCACCCTGGTGCCGTGTAAAGCATGAAATAAAGGACCAGCGCGAAAATAATGGCAAAACCGAAGTCCTACTGTACATGAGGGTAGATTGTCCCATGCAGGGAGGACAGAACGGTCCGGGATTTTACCACGTACTACCTAGAAATCACATGTGGCGTCAGTGTAAAATGTCCGGAAATTTTCTAAATAAAAGTTCATTGCAGCGATGCAATTTCATATCTATGTAGATTACATCTATACGTGTGACCTCACGGCTTATTTACTCCCTGCATCGTTCAAGTGCAGCGGTGTGTTTTTCATGGCTTTAATCCTGGAGTGAAGAGAAACATTATATATGACATCAAACAGCAATGTCAAACGTGATTTCCTTCTTTTTGGCAGATGGCATAAACAAACCATGACCTTTTGAAGTCTCAAGGGATCTTGTGATCTCGTGAGTCAAATCTAAATTTTAAACATAGTTCAAATCTAAATAATATTAGTTGTAATCTGTTGCCTTAATTTTATTGAGTAAAAATTACATTTGTTTTAAAGTTGTTAAATTAAATTAATTTTTATTAGTAATTTCTATGTTTTAGATTTCTTTTTTTTTTTTTTTTTTAATCAACTTAATATCCATCCATACATCCTCTTCGGAGTCGGGTCGCGGGGGCAGCAGCCTAAGGAGGGAGGTCCAGACTTCCCTCCCCTCAGCCACTTGGGCCAGCTCTTCCAGGGGGATCCCAAGGCGTTCCCTGGCCAACCGAGAGGTATAGTCCCTCCAGCGTGCCCTGGGTCTCCCTTTGGATCTCCTCCTGGTTGGACATGCCCAGAAAACCTTACCAGGGAGGCGTCCAGGAGGCATCCTAACTAGACGCCCAAGCCACCTCAACTGGCTCCTCTCGATGTGGAGGAGCAGCAGGTCTACTCTGAGCCCCTCCCGGATGACCAAGCTTCTCACCGTATCTCTAAGGGAGAGCCCAGCCACCATGCAGCGAAAACTCATTTCGGCCGCTTGTGTCCGCTATCTCGTTCTTTTGGGCACTACCCAAAGCTCGTGATTATAGGTGAGGGTAGGAACGTAGATCGACCGGTAAATCGAGAGCTTCGCCTTTCGGCTCAGCTCTCTCTTCACCACGACAGACCGGTACCACATGGGAGCTTTGATGCTTCAATTATAATGATTGTTGGTTCGATTCAATTACTGGTGCCACAATTCTCCGATTATTGACATTTTTAATGCGTTTTTTCATACGAGATTGATTGTCTTCTTCTTTGTCTACATTTGTAAATAAATAACCTATCAATTAACTCAGTTCCTCTAAAACTACTCTCAGTAAGTAAATACTTTTTTTTACATTTAACTATTTTTCAAAGACAAAATCTTATTTAATGACTGTAAATATTGTGTAAATATTTGCACTTTGACCAACTTAACTTCGATCAGGGAAAGCTTTAAACATTTAAAAACTGCTAGGGAAACATTTTTTCTCTCCCTCCTTTACTTTATTTAACAACAAAACATTATTAAAAAACAGTTCAATAACATGCAAAACAACATGCTATCACCTCAACTGTCTTACAGCTTTTGAGATATTGAATAACATTTCATTTCTACTGGTAACAATGTAATGGTGGCATGTCTATAATGTACGGTTTGGCAATAATCCAGTTTAAATTACGTTCCCAGATAGAAGTGTTTGTGAATTACATACTACAATGGCTTGCCATAGGCCTGGAGCGGTGTGTTGCACAATCTCGTAGCAACAACAACAACGTGAGTCCCGGTAGCTGCTGTGGCTCTGCTCTGCGCTGCAGACAGCTACGAATAAACAGGATGATGGGACTTTTCTTCTGCTTGTAGAGTTTAGTCATTCTTAGTTCCAAGATCGTGTTTTTTTGGAACCCACGGTGTGAGTCTGCTATCCGCTAGCTTAGTTAGCATTAGCCAATCTGCCCGTAGCTGCGCGTTTGATCCCAAACTTTGGACCGTTTCTGCTGGTTCCTCTCCTCCACAGCACCTAGATTACCACATTGTGCGCCAATAAAAAGCATCTTCCTTACACAAAAACAAATAACTTACATTTGTTAAGGCTCCGGTTACGTGTATTTTTTTTAGTACTGGCTTTGCAACAAAGCTTCACATTATTTATTTTTTTAAGCATCGACGTTCATTAATCGATTCTGAATCCTCACGTGAAACTTTGCGATGCATCGCCACATCGATGAAATGCACCCACCCCTACTGCAGACGCAGCACCAATCCGTCTATTGATCTCCCGATCCTTCCACTTGTGAACATGATCCCTCCTCCACTTGGGACAGGACCTTGTCCCTGACCTGGAGAAGGCATTCTACCCTTTTCCGACTCAGGACCATGGTCTCCGATTTAAAAGAGCTGATTCTCATCCCAGCTGCTTCACATTCGGCTACTAACTGCTCCAGCGAAAGCTGGAAATCCCAGTCTGATGAAGCCAACAGGACCACATCATCTGCAAAAAGCAGAGACTTGAACCTTAAAGGGACAGTGTGGAAGTTTAACAGCTAATACAAGTATAGAAATTTAAAATTCTTCCTCATACATTCTCCTGCAATGCCCTGGTCCTGTAGAATGAGCCCTGGCATTTTTACTGCGATTGCCTCTGTAGGCCTGTAAACTCACAGAAAAGATCTTGCTCGAGTCGAGCAAGCAGGCTTCCCCGGTGTCCTCCAGAGGCAGCATGACGTCATGCGCGCTCACGCGCCCGCAGCGTTTGTTTGCTAGCTGTAGCTTAGCGGTAGAGCGAGAGGTGGTTTTGGTAGCTCTGATTCAGCCAAGAACAAGAAGAGAGCTGCTTCAAGCACCAGCGAAACTCCAGCCCAGACCCCAAACAAGACAAAGAAACCAAGAGTTTATTCCAGCACCACAAAAAGGGCAAAACTCAAGTCTGGTCGCCGAAGGCAAAGAACGAGGATAAACATCGGTCCGGCCGGCATTTGAAAAGTGGAAAATGCTGAGACAAAAGACCCGCAGTTGGCATCATTGTTGCTGGACAGGTAAGAAATTATTACTAAATACGTGTGGGGTAAGGGTTGTGGGTGCTTTCAAAGCAAACCGGGGGCTTACGTATATCATAGTAGGAACATTTTAGGCTGCTTGTTTAGTGTGTCTCCATCAGAGTCAGTGCTGGTCAGGATATTAATATTAGTCTTATTCTTATTTTTACTTCTCAGCGCACTGGGACATTTTTTCCAGGGTAGGATGAGTACCGTTACTATTATCGCTCATTTATTAGTGGAAATCTCCGAGATTTCTGCAAAAATATATGTCCGTCTCCAAGTAAACACATTCCCCCCCAGTGCCGCTGACCCGCCCCTCCCGATACGCAGAACACACGCTACAAGAGGGGACACAATTTGCGCACCGTCAGAGGGCATTTGGAGGGAATGTGCGCCACGCGTACAGCTCCGTCAGCCCAGGCAAGAGGAGAGAGAGAAAAAAGACGAGTTATCCGACACCGTGCACGTTCCCTCAATGACTGACAACACGCAGCATCTGACCAGCGTCAGATGTGCCGACATACAGGTGGATACATGCAGGTGGAGAGGCAATAGATCAGGAGCAAGCACAAGAAAGTAAAAGTCATAACCAGAGGAGTGTGTTGTTGGAACAAAAACGACAAACTTTGTGGGCATAAACATCCCAGCTTCTGTTCATGAGACAGAAGATAGGATAATTGTGTCTGGATGTGGAGAATAAATTATGCAGCAGTCCTGGTTATCATTTATGAGAAGTCTTGGTAAATGCAGAAACATGCAGAGCTTTTATCATTTGATTCATAACCTATGTTTTTGTAATTGATGTTTTCTGTTTGTTTTTGTAGCATCAAATCGATGGAGCTGAAAGAACTCTTTAGATGAGGAACAAGCCAACAGTTTGGAAACAGTGTGTAAGTAACAAATTATTCTCATAGAAATGCAATGGCTATATGTCAGGATATATAATCATGTTTTGCTGCTGTTTTTACTTCCAGATTAGAGCTGGAAAGAGAAGGAAGGAGCTTTAGACCCGTATGATTCAGAATATGTATCCAATATCAATAAGGTATGTTTTATTTTTTTTTTTTTAATACCGTAGTAACATCCCCACTCTCACTTTCTATTCACTGATTATATAAAATGTATTTGTCTTGTGTAATAGGTGTGCATCACAGGAGAAGGTTGACCAACTTCCTTGCATTGGCCTGGATGAAGCTGACAATTATAACAATTATAATTATTATATAACAATTATAATTATTATATAGGCTAACAATATGTGCTATTTTTCACTCAATATGCTAAAATTCTGCTTACAATAGTGACCTGCACAGAACCCAACTAATGCTGCTACTCTGTGTGTATATTTGTACATATTATTGTTGATTTTATACTTATATTATTTCTGCATTAGTTTTTGTATTCTTTTACGTTTTGCACCAAAGGGAGTGGCACTCCAATTTCACTGTACCCTGTACAAAATCAATAAAGGCTATTCTATTCTATTATACTATATTATATAATAATTATATTATATTCTGTATTGGACATTGCTGATTGTGTGGAGGCAGATTTGAAAGACAATTTAGAAGAGTCATCAGCAGCAGGACTGACTCAGCTGTTGTTTTCATTCAGGAGTACAGCATGCATGCCTCGTGCACGAGCTTACTATTGAAGCTGCAGTTACATGTTTGGCCTGAGGGGGCAATAGCGAGCATAAGAAATTCAAAGTCCATATAGTCCCTTTAAGCATAATTTATAGGGATGCTCCGCTACCAGTTTTGTCCAAACCGATACGATACCGATACTTGGATCTGAGTACTCGCCGATACCGATTACCGATACTTCTACCACACAAAAAAATGCAATGAATTGGAATACAGGTTTTATTTTCTTCTCTGCTTTCAACAGGAAAAGACGGTGAGTTATATAAAAAATATATATATATTAATAGAGATCACATTAGGTGAAAAATAACCATTTTCTGTGAAATCATTGCACAGTTTTCTACAAACAAAATGAACTAATTGGCACCATCTCCAGCTTTCATGAACATAACAATTCTGAACCTATCGCAGTGTCTACATTTAAATCAAACATAAAACTATAGTCAGAATGCAATAGTGTGGACTCTGAACTAAGCTTTTTTGGTAAACATGAGCGGCAGGTTCTTTTTGATGAAAATAATCATCTCTGCATTTTCAGGTGTGAGCCTGTTTCTGGTATCGACCCGATACCGGTGCATCCCTAATAATTTATACTTCTCGGTCAGCTCCCCTGATCCTCAGGCCAATAAAACAGATCCCCTCACCACCATGGGTGAAAATAAAAATAATGAACAGAATCTGTGACAATGGGCAGCCTTGGTGGAGTCCGACTCTCACCGGAAACGAGCCTGACTTACTGCTGGCAATGTGCAGACCAAGCTCTGACACTGGTCATACAGGGACCTAACAGCCTGCAGGGTTTCCCCCAGAAAACTCGCAAAGCCCGGTGGTAGACAAGCCCACGGGCGACCCACAGTGTTTTTGTAAAAAAAAAAAAAAAAAGAATTGTCAGGAAGTATGACTAGTATGTGGTATTATAAACCATTTATTAACGATATTTATTTGTCTTACAAAAAGGCACAATCTTGAAATATGGTTTTACCAAACACAAAAAAATACAATTCAGATAATGGAACATACACCTGACCTCTCAGCCTGTTCATTTATCCATCGTAAGATGTTGCTATTGTGCTGTTGTATCACCAGATGCTGTTAAAGTCAGACTTGCAGATTGCAGACACCTATTCATTTTAAAGGTGTGCTTAACTGAACAAACATTTTTTTATGATTATTTCTGATTATAATCGATTACTTTGAAAATTAACTAGGGTTACAGCTATTTAATATTTTAGTATTTGAATATTTCAAAATGGAGGAAAAAAATTCTGAGTTTGTGTTTCAAAATCAAACTTCAAGTAGAAATGTTACTAATTTCTTTTTTTTAATACTAGTAACAATGCGCCATATTTTTCTAAATATACACAGATTGGCAATAATTATTCAACCTAAAATTATATTCAAAGATAGATATGTTAGTAAATTACATGCTACAATGGCCTGCCGTATATGCAGCGTCACACTGAGCCGCAGTAATGACTCCAGGTATTAGCTGCATCCCTGCTCCACACCGCTGCAGCTGCAGCTGCAGCCATCTACATAAACAGGATGATGGTGATTTTTCTTTCAGTTGTAGAGTTTATTCTGTCTTAGTTTAACGAGAACACGATTAACGTGTTTTTTTCCAGTCCCTACAGCCTTTTTTATAAGACACATGCTGGCAAATCAGCGTAATATTACCGCAACGTGTTTCTTATGAACGCGCCATGGCGGCATCACGTTCCGGGAATTTTGCTGCATTCGTGCCGCCACGCTTGGTAGTAATATTGCGGTAATATGCGGCTTCGCCGGTCTTATAAACGCACATTGAGCGTTGGCGCAACAGAGGGTGGTGTCACGGCCACGTGATGAATTAATGCTGCGCTCCGGCCGGGAACTATATTAAAAATGAAAGTAAACACGCGCTTAAGTTTCACGTTTGTAAACAGAACCAGCTGAGATGATAAACTGGAGCGATGAACAGCTCCAGGAGCTTCTCTCCGTTAGATCTGCAGCTAAGATCATCTGACAGCTCACAGGGATGGTGGAGGACACACACCTGTAGCTGGTTGTTAAAATAAAAACTTAAGGAGCGCTGCTTCGATCGCAATATAAAGCAAGTTATGTCCAAAATACACGGAAGTCCGCGCCAGTGCAGAGACCGCCCCCATTCCTCCTTTATGCCGCCATCGCGTAATCTTTTATAAAACGGACATGATTGCGCAACATTACCGCCACGGTCTGAGCTCTTATAAACGACCCAACGCTCCCTGATGCCGCATCAGCGTTGCAGCAAATTGGCGGCATTGTTTTATAAAAGAGGCTTACGTGATGCGAAAGTTATCGTGCGTGCTACGTATTAGCTTTGTCTATGGTATTAGCATTAGCCTACCTGGTCATGGATTCGGCTGGCTGAAGCGGTTTCCTGTTCAAGCATAAAGTTGTGCTGGTATGGTAAGACAACTCCGTTTAACAGTGAAGACACTCGACCGTGTTTTCACTTCTTCTGAGTTTAAAATGGTCCCAAACCTTGGACCACCTTTGCCTTTTGCCTTTGTTTTCTCCATTGTCGTCCATGCTGTCGCGATCACCGGTGATATCCAACGTTGTGCTCCAGTAAAATGTGTCCGTGTAAATTAGAGTCTGGCTGCGGTGCGCATTTAACAATGCCTCGAATCAGTAAATAATAATGATTTGAGGATTTTTTTTAATCGAAATATTTGAGGATTTGTTTCAGCGCTAAATTTAGCATTTTTAATGTTAGTTTGGTGCATTAAAATAACTTTAAAATAAATAAATAAGTGACGCAAAGCCTGGCGGCCCGCCAGGCTAAAATAGTGCTGGGGGAAACCCTGAGCCTGTATCGGGGGCCTGGTACCCCATACTCCCAGAGTACCCCATACAGGGCCCCCCGAGGGACGAGACGATTAGTCAACTACTAAATTAGTCGTTTGTGGCAGCCCTATTGTAATCTGTTGCCTTAATTTTATTGAGTAGAATGGGGGTAATTTCTTTTACAGTGTACTGCCCCTTAGGGCTGGGCGATATGGCAAAAATTTCATATCCCGATATAGCTCATTTTATATCCTGATAACGATATACATAACGATATGGCATTGTTTCTTTTAATTAAATTCATAGTTAATATAAAATTTCAAGTGTTTGCACCAACTCACCAAACCCACGTTTCTCGACCGTGTAGATTGGAACCATGTCTTTGCAGATGTGCTTGGCAACTGCAGTAGTGATCTCCTTCCATCTGCGGGAGCTGTGGTTATATGGTGCGCCACGGCTAAACGCCTGTTGCAGCGTCTGTGTCTGGAGTTTGTTATGAGCGCTTACGCTACCACTCGACGCTGCTTTTACGGCTTTTGCTTGTTGACTCTCTCTGTATTCTTTATCGTGGTTCTTGCGCAGCTGATAAAATACATTTGTAGTGTTGGAGTCTGTTGTTGGCACCGGGAACCGGCAAACTTTACAAACAACTGCTTTCTGGTCCGCGTCGGCCTTCCTACACCCAAACCACATCCATACAACAGAAGTTTCCCCTCTTTTAGGTACAAACTCCTCCGTTTGGGTTGGCAGGTCATCCTGTTGAAAATTACCCTGGTCTGAACCGCGTCCGCTACCGTCCTCCTCCATGTTTGTTTATGCATGGCTAGCGTGGCGCGCTGCGCGTGCATGGACATGCCGTAAGGCATCATGACGTAAAATACTGCCGTAAAACGCCGTATCGCCGTAACGATAGAGCTTCATATTAAACGATAGACATTTTCTATCGTACAGACGAAACATTTCGTCATATCGCACAGCCCTACTGCCCCTGCGACCTGACCATCAACATATATATAATTTCTGGACGGAGCAAGCCCATTGCTCTATTATTAGCTGATCTGAAACAAAATGGAAGGTTCGCACCACCTCAATTTTGGCCGTCTCGTCACGCCCAGACAATCCATAAATGAGAAAAGAGGTGGAGCTGGGGGTGGGGCAGTCAGGGTGGGCGCTAACAAACCAATGTAACTACTAGCTAAACTGAGCTAACCCCCGAAGATAAGACAGAGCTCCGGAACAGCAACCCACACGGCCGCCTGGCTTCCGCTGGGCTGCCTTCCACAAGGATGAAGCAGCAGTTTCGCACATTTCTGATCGCAGGGCCGCTGCTGTTAAAGGGAGAGGCTCATTACAAAACTCTGCAAACCTTCATTCTGCAGCGGCAACCTCGCGGGTCTTTGACCAAGGTGGACCAGTGAAGCCCTGAAGCCTCTGCTTCTGCCCAGCCAGCCCCACCAACACATTATATTTCAACCCATCTTTGACCAAGCAGTGTTATGTTAAACACACCGCATTTCCCCTCCATTCAACCAGCAGAATAAAGTACAGAAATATAATTTGACTTAATGATAAAAATGAAGCAGATCCTTCTTGGATGATCTCAGTACAATTAATACCACAGCTTGCCCTCTTTGTCCAAATAATTCCATGATTAACATTCAAACATGAACACACAGAGGACACAACTAAAGTTCAGAGTCAAAATGGCCGAACATCTATTAACGCGAGACTGAGGTCTTCCCCAGAGCTAGCCGCTTACGCTAGCTCTGACGCTCATTTCAAGCATTTAATTACAAAAATCCATGACTAGTTTAATCTTAGTAATAATACTGATTGTAATCAGTTCCCTTAATTTTATCTAGTAGAAAGAGGGTAGTTTTTCTTACAGTGTATGCCCTCTCCAGTAGTTGTGAAGAAAGGGTTTGGCTGATCAATTTTCATGTAAACGAAAAAGAAAAGCATCCTTTCTAAACTGGCTGTGATCCTCATTACACCAGCTGGAAAAGATCACCTGGATGAGTGATGTTTTGTTCTGTGTGCTGCTGTAATATGGTGCTGAAGGAGTTAACTTCTGTGCAGTGAATGAACTCAAAGGAACTGGAATTCACGTGGCTAAGCTGCTGTTGCTATGGGAGAAAGGCCAGACAGACAATAAAATTTCTCCCTCTCTCAGTACCGCTCACGCTCCCGTTTTTCTCTCCCTTCCCCTTCTCCTCCCTCCCTCTCTGCCTGAGAACCCGACTGGCTGGAAAACCAAACAGCTAATGAGGGTACATAGCTCTTGAACTCCCTCTGTCTTTTTTTAATTTTCAAACAGCATCATTCACCCTTTCTTTCATTTTAGCGCTCTAAAACATCCGTCTCTCTTCTGCCTTCATCTCTGTGTATTTCTGTAATATCACAATGTCAGTCAGTGAGTCATGCTCCAGTAGCACAAGGCTGGGCTGAATTTACCAGTGAATGAATGCAAAAACAGGAGCCAACCTGTTTTTCCACTTAAAAATCTGGACTTTAAATTTATCTGTGGGGTTTGAAGATAAATTCAGACATTCTGAATGATGCAAGCAAATGGCCTCGACCGAAAGGCAGCATAATCATTGAAAGCAAACCTCCACCATCAGAACATTTCCAACCCCTAACAAAGCCCATCCACTCTTTAGGTTTGTCTGGTTTTCCTGCAGACAATGCAGCAGGAGTGCAGACTGTACTATCCAGGACTAAAATCTTACAAGTTTTGTTTTGCACCATTTTCAGCAGTTTTCATGTATTCTGCTAGCCTGGCAAGCCATCCTATCCACGTTATTTTTGAGTAGCCTCATGGAGAAACGCTGATGCTAGCAACATCCGGTGAGATACCGGAAGTAGCACATACTCATTGGTTTACATTGTGAGGTTTTGTTGCTAGTAGCAGTTTATTTGAACATTTGAAGAGGATTTTAAAAAATATTTACCCCCGGAAAATGTAGTCACGCGCCTCGGGAAGATGTTGCGCTGTTGGCGCTTGTACTAACAACCAGAGAAAATTAAATCTGTAGCTACAAGAGCGATGTTTAGAACCTGCACCTCCAGAGTGAGAGAGCATGCAGCTGCGAGCGTCGGTACGGTTCTCACCGCCTCTCACCGCCTCTCCAGAGATGAGGAACCCAGAAAGATGTGGCTGAAAAATCTTAACTTGAAAACCACCACAAACTTTATTTGTGCGTTCCTTTCATTTTATTGTGAAAACCCCCAGAGAGGAACACCAGCATCCTACTTTGTAGTTGGATATGACAAAACTCCGGAGAAGAGACGCCGAGTAGTAAAGAGATCTGACAGCAGTCTCACAACAACAGGAATTATTTCATGTGTACAATTTTCTGAATAGTTATATTTTAACGTGCGTTTAGACTGCTGTCATTAACCTAAAAGTGCCATCCTGCTGTTTGCATTTCACCTGATGTAGGAACTAAAACCCAGGCTTGGTGATGAGGGATTTAAGGCTCTGAAGGCTGGTTTATACGTCTGCATGAAACGGACGCACGCACCGCCATTTTGCGTCGGCGCAAGGGCTCTCCGACTGGCTCACGGAGGGTGACGGAGACATGCCCCAAATTTTAAACATCCGTCGAAAGTAGGGCTGGGACGATAATCAATAAGTCAATATATCATACAATAGATGAAAATGAACTCAATAATTTTTACAGCCTCGATATATCGCCATGTGCCTGCGTGTATAGGTTTTCCTTGTCTCTCGCTTCCAACGATGCTGGATGACAAGAGGGTTCACTCTGTGCATTGGTCTCAGCACCCGCACGCGTTAGTGGATTAAATGAAGGGAGTGAAGCATCCTCTCAGTCATTGAGGATCTTTGTATCTCTGGGAGGATTGGGAAGCGGAGCAGCAAGTTATCCTCGTGAGGAGAATGGCGAACTTTATTGCAAAGCCAAATGCTACGGCCCCGGTGTGGGAGTATTTTGGCTTCAAGCCCAATGAGAGAGGTGGAGTAAACAACACAGAGGAGCCAGTATGCCGACTTTGTTCCAAAATTGTAGTAACAAAAAAAGGCAATACAACAAACTTGCATTCCCACCTGAAACATAATCACCCGGTCGAGTTTTCACAACTAGGGAAAAAAACTGCACCCCGTGATGCAGAGCCGTCAGCCCGACAATCGACACTTAATGAAGCGTTAAGGTACAGAAAGAAAAAAAGGTTAAGAAATGTACAACTCTATTATTATTATTATTGTTTTTTACCATTATTGAAGTGCAGTTTTTGGTTGTTGACAGTGGATAAGCCATTGTATTTATTGTTTTTTTTGCAATATTTTCTAACAGTGTAAGAGTTGTTTATTATTTTTATTTTTATTGTTTTTTGTTTGTTTTATTTACTAGTTTAAAGTTCTGGTTCTGGACATTTTAATGTTAAATAAAGGTTTAATTGTTGCATTTTAAAAGATGTACTTGCATTATTATGATATATTAACATTACATGAGTGGTTATTTTGGTCTCGATAATGTCGACAATAATATCGTTTATCGTCAATTTTTGGACAATATATCGTCCAGCAAAATTTGATATCGTCCCAGGCCTAGTCGAAAGTGACGGAGACCGCAAGCTTGTGATTGGTCAGGATGACGCTTCCTGTAACTTCGTCACCAGCACCGCCGTTGCTCCGTTAATAAGTAAAAAAATAGTTAGCGGTAGACCCAGAATAGATTGAAGAACGCATCGCGGAAAAGTCTGAAAATATGAATGTTTATTCACCCGTGACTGAAGGAGTACAAAATACGGAGCAAACGTGGATGGAAACGACGGGAAACGTGGGTTTAGAGGTGGCGACTGGATGAAGAGGTGGAGGAGAATGAAGGACAAATAAGTCATGTGTTAAAAAGTCTCTCAAATACATTAAAACAATGTAAAAACATGAGTAAATACACTATCGTGAACCGGATACATGAGTGTCATGGTGGCAGGATATCACAGAATAGCGCTACGCCCTCTGTTGTCCTGGCGGGGAATTGCTTTGCAGCACTCCGCTGCCTGAACAGAAGTTCGAATGTGGAGCTCACAGAGAGTATAAACCAGCCTTGACTCGGCTCTACGTCTGCTTTTAAGTAAATAAGATTGTGTCCCACCTCTTTCAACAAATCACCGACAACCTTATTACGATGTAGGTACTGATAAGCCTCAGAGCTTTAAGATTGTTTATTGCCTCGCTGTCAGACGCAACTGAGTTCAGAAAGTAGCTAAAATGCTACTGTACGTTAGCTTTGGCCAGACTTTACAATCATCCCCCCACCTCTCTGCTTCAGTAGGCAGACGGAGTGTAACGGTATCCCGTTTGAGCTGTGACAGCTGGTGTTCATACATGTTTTCAGTCTCTAAAAAGACCATAAAAAGAGGATTAGCATGAATGAATCGCTTCGTCTCAACGTAAACAAATGCGGACCGGAAGTTGCTTGCATCTTTCACGCAAAGCATCACGGGCCGTGAGAATAACATGGATATATGTGAATATATAGTCTGGCCACGAACCATTGACGGCCCTCAGTCGTGAGGCGGGATCAACGGTTGTCTTTCAAAATGTCTGCACGCAATTGGATAGCGCTAGGACCAATCAGAGTAACAAACAACGTGACGTAATCACAACGACGGAAAAGCGGGAGGCAGCAATGGCGTCTAATATCAATGATTTCTGTCGTTTTTGTATAAAAACATGTGAATATCAGGTGTACTGGGACATTGCACTACTTTGTTTGATAAAAATAAGAAGCCGCTAAGTATATCAGACAGACATACGCACGTTGGAGTCTAAATAATCCAATGTTGATGACAAAGCCGTTTCAAACCAACGTGGTTCCTGCGTTGCTGCCATGTTGCTTGGGTTCGCGGCCGCAGCGCTGACGTCATCGACTACTCCCACACTGTGATTGGCCCAAAATATAGAGCGCTGTGATTGGCCCAACCAAAACTATAGCGAGCTGTGATTGGACAGCCACAGCAGCGGATCGGGCTGCGAGGTTTCCAATGAAGTGTGCCTAGACCAAACTCTGCAAAGCAAGAATTTGGTCTAGTTCACTAGGCTAGTATTCTGCACCACTGCCAAACAAATAAACAAAAGCATGTTGTTTTCTCAAGCCTGTGTACTAATCACACCACAGCTAAAAATCACCATCAAGACACTGGGAAATCAAATATCTATAACCAAAAATGATTCGTTCTTTACTGATTATTCTACTGTGAATTAATTTATAGGGGTCACACAAGTACTAATCATCTACTGTAGTTGAGATGTTTTTCTACCCGTTTACATTCCAGCTGTGAATGACAGCAGTCAGCCTCTGACACAGACGGGGGAGGATCAGACTTAAAGAGGCCCTAGAATCTAAACCAAAATTGTCCTTGTTGTTGAATAAAGACAGCTTGGGTAATCAAAAGTAGCATGTCAAAAAGTCAAAGATGGGTGTGACCTGCTTTTTATGTAAATTAGAAAGTTGAAAAAGGCAAAAGCAAAATTCCTTTTCTGAGCAAGCCTTGCTTTAGGTCGTGAACAGAGAAAATGTGTTTAGAAATTGAATCTCGTTCTGACCTCTTGTGGTTACTTGCTCTTTGCTTCATAAAAATAGTACATTCGTACTGATTTCAAAAAGTTTCTCCCATGAAAGTACAGCAGTTTTATTGCTATCGTTGTTTTAATTTGGGACTAGTTTGTTTTGAGCATAATGAGAAAGTAGTGAAGCAGCTGTTACGTGATCGTTTTAGACCAATGCAGTGCACATATTCAGTAAACAGAAATCCAACATGGCGGTATACTCCGAGACCGACAAAACCAGCGATTATGATTTCATACCTTAAAAACTTCTAAATTCATAAAGAAAAATAATTTTTATGGAAACATGGAGCAGAAACACGCACAAAGTAACAGAGCAATATAACGTTATGAGATACTTTCATTGTTCTTTTTATGCATTTATCACGTTTGAACAGTACACGACATTCTAACTAAACAAATGTTTCACATTTTTACAGTATTATTAATTTTTATAAACAGAATAATAACTGGAGGCCTTCACGCAGGGGTGTACTGGCCGTCGGGCAAGACGGGCATTTGCCAGGTGGGCTGACGGTAATTTTGGGCCGGCCGACTATAATTTATTAAATAATATTGAGCTTCTTATTTATTCATTTTTATTCGGACCGGCCTGACCCATACTGGCCTTAGGCCGGCCCTGTCTACTTGTGTAGGAGGCCCATCAAGTAACAATAACAGTTTAAACACAAGCGTTCCTGTGTTGTTGTTAAAAATACAGTTTAAACGTGGCATTTCTGTTATAGCGGAACGTCAAAACTGCCTGATATTCATATCAGCCAACTCCATTTCTCCATCATGGTGCAGCAGCGCTCCATCAAACTGAAGCTAGTTTATAAATGTCATCAAATATATATATATATATTATATAGATATGCACACTGAAGATAAAGACATTAATCAATGCTTAATTTTGTAAAACATAATATTTAAGACAGTTTTTTAAACACGGTCATGTTTTAAAACGTTATAACGTGAGATAACCTTTGACCCTATGACGTAGGCACGTAGAACGCTGCAGCAAAGTGCGCTCCAAGCAGGTGGCAGCAGCCACATCAACAAAACGATAGAGGAAGATATTTTGGATAAAGTTCGTTTGGGAGTTTACATTCTTAAAAGAAAAGAGGGACAAACTAATCGCGTGTTTGGGAAAGATTCAGCGAGGTAAGAAGCTCAATATTATAACGTGTTTTTAATGAGGCGGGGCGGGTTGTAAAACTAGACAAAGCTCCGGTGTGCCTGTTTGGGAACATTGAAGTCAGCCAGAGGAGAAAGTGACAGAACAGCAGGATTTGGAGTCTTATTTCCTGATATTTGGGCATCTTGCCTCTGGCTAACAGCAACGCGACTCTACCACTGACTCCATTTGCTCTGCAAAATTTATGTTTTATCTTCACAAAAAACACAAGCCTGAAGGAGTTCTGCCATGTGGTGGAGTTGCTAATGCTAATGGTTAGCTTCTACTAGCCAAGACATTCTCTGCTGTTTCCTGGACGCTAAACCAACAACAGCCTTCCCTGTCGCAAGCCAAGATGGGTGAGTCCATGAATGTTATCTGTCAGGCTCTGAACCGAGCATTTATTCGTCTGTTTTCTATCAGAAGCTAATGCAGGAGATAGGTATAGGTGACTATTTTCCATTAAATCCCTTGCTGACCGTACCCCATTGTATGGATCGAACCACAACACCCACCCACACCTCTATAAGATTATTATCATTGTTGGCTGATTTCATTAATGTGATGAAGCCGTAAAGTCACCTAGAAGCACAGCCAGCATGCTGAATGATGAAATCAGAAGTGTGCTGAGGGTAGCTGTGTTATCTGCACAGGTAGATAGAAGGTGTCTGGGAACAAAAGAAAACGGAGGACAGCCTCCCTGCACGTTGTGTACTGGCTACACTGTGGTCCATGCAGCTGCGTGGCATGGGAATGACAGCATGTTCCCTTTAGATGCTTGTGAAGACAACCAGACCATTGTTCAGCCAACGTCGAGCCTACTTTACGTTTTTACACATGCCAGCAGCATTTCTGCGCCCCTGTCCGAGCCCGTGGGGTTATGTTCAGCAAGAAACTAAACAGGCACACGTATGATCGACTACTGGTCCCCCAAAACAGTTCCGTGAACTGAACCCACGACCTAATAAGGATTAGTCCGGTATCTAAGGCGGGAGTCGCTGTGGGAAGCTAAGCCCGCCGCCGTCAGCTGATTTGCTGTTAGAGCAGATTAAAACACGAAGCGTCTGGGAGTAAAATTCCTACACCCACTTCCAGGTCTGCCAAGTGTTGCCAGGATTTTACTGGTAGTCCTGAGTGGACCAGGGACCCTGTAGCCCTGGAGAGCCCGGTGTGTGTCACTCTGAACAAATTAGTTTAAATAGTTTAAGTGAAATAAGCTGAGAGCCGTTTGGAGACGCTGTTTGCTTTCCATAACCCCCTCCTCCTCCTCCCGCTGGCTACCTGCCTACCTACCTCTTACACACTTTTTTGTCCAAATAGCGTCAAAATAACTCAAAGAATCCAACTTAAGCAGGCAACTGTGACAAATATACGTAGAGTGTTCCGTCCAATAAGAACAAAGCAAGCCCAGAATAAACCCAGGCTGGCGAAGCGACAGCACCGAGTCGCTGGCTAGCCAACAACCACAGATTTTCCCAGAGCAGCGGAGGCTCCGACCAGCGTCTCCTTACCGTCAGCTCGGAGTCGCTGTCACGGTTGCTGACGGCTCGTATGACCCCGGTCCTCCAAGGCCAACGAGCGATGTCGCCGATTTCAGGTGGCTTGTCCCCGCTGACACAGAGGAACCGCTTCCCGACCAGCTCCGGCCGAGCCTCGACTGCCATGGCCCTTCACTGGTCGATCTCCCCCCCTCCCCCCCAGCAAAACTTCCCAACAACGATGCCCCTACAGACCAGTCATTTACGACATTAAAATTGCTGCTTTAAAAATCCAACGTTATAAACAAACGAAATGAAAAGTTGTTGGTCACTAGGAGGTGAAACCCCGACAGCGGGGATTTAAATGAATAACAGTCTCCACCCGCTCAAACGTCGCTGTCTGAACACTGAGCAGAACCAAATCCATAGTCATGTTCCTCCGCTCAATCCCGAAGAGGCTGCACGACCGCTGTATCCCTCCGCCAAATTTGGTTCCCATCCACATTGGCGCTACTTTTTTACTCAGCGGTTGTCTCTGTTAAAATCCCACGAACCCAACGAGAACCAGCCTCTTTCCGGGTCTGTTCTAGATCGCTGCTGCTGCTGGCGGTGACTGTAATATTTCTAACAACCGCATTCCTGGAAGCTGTGATAACAGGCTTGGAAAAGGCTAATGGGAATAACCAGACTCCAGCAGGGGTGTGCCCAGAGGGGCGGCACGTGGAACACCCCCCCCCCCCCCCCCCCCCCCCCGCAAAAAGGCACCCCTATTGCCACCCCAAAACTGAGACAGTAAAAAATCTATGACCAATAAATAGGGATGGGTACTGAGTTCGGTACTTTTTAAGGCACCAACCAAAATGGTACCATCTGACAGATTCGTGTTAGAGGCTGACAATTTTTGGGATCCCAGTGGGTCACGTGAGTCCTGCGGGATTCCCATGAAATGGCAATCAAGTTATTTATAATCACAGGAAAAATAATCAATGAGTGGGCAAGAGTGAGAATAAAAATAAATTTAGATTCCCGTTCAATATGAAACGAGTTTCTTATAATGTGTCATTTTAATTTACATTTAGTGCCGTCTAACCTTTCTGACTACACTGATTGCGCACATTACAGTCAGACATTACTGACGTGCCTCTTCTCTTAACTTACAAAAAAAAATCTTCCTGAAAACCACAAACTACAGACTGTTGATAATTTGCTCTGATTCAGTGACACACATTTTTTTCAATAATCCATCAGAGATCGTCTCTGGTTTCTGCAGGAGCACTTCTTTCAAGCATTTTAATTGATCTGTGCATGGTACGCAGTGCGCCGGGAGCTTTAAACTGGAATATTTACAGGACAGTGATTCCCAAGGACTAGAATTAAAACTATTTTAACTAAGTTAAAAGTATAATTTGACATGCTGTGGTTGACTGTAATCATTTAGCTCTGCCATGTTTTCTAAATGAGAATTATATTGCGTTCATATTTTAGATTACCCTATTGTATGTTTGTTGCTTTCCAAAACTGAAGATCTTTGCAAGTATTGAATGACAGACATAAACAAATGTTATGTGAGATGTAAAACTTGTATTTTTAACACTTCATTTTGTTTTTCATTTTATTCAAGAAACGCATCAACTCAACATGGAAGGAGGATGGACCAGCTACAGACCTGCACAGGCTGACATCTGCCTGACACACCTGAGCTTTCATCAGATGAGACCAACTTGAAAAAATAAATATTAACCATATAACTTACAAGTTTGTTTATTCATCCCAAATTCCCAAAGCTAACTACTTGTAATGTACAGGGTTGAAATAGTGAACATTTAATTCAGTACAGATACACCGATTTTGCTTTGAAAAACATGGGTTGTCATGTTTTGCGGTAATTTCCTGACCCAAGACATGCAGAATCAATCACACAACCAAGGTAAAAAGTCATCAGATTTATTTATTTTCTTTAAAAACGAGAACATAGGGAGCGTCGTCTAAGTGAGGCGGAGATCGTGGGGCTGAGTCTTGAGCGGGGTTCTGAAACACAGAGGTGTGTAAATGACTGGAGAGGACGAGTGAGGATGATGGCAACAAGAGGAGGGGGCTTACGGTTCCAGCAGGGGTGATGAGCTCAGGAGAGGGAGGTCAGGTCCGAGGCAGCGGCCAGGCTCGACAGGGGGTCCAGGAGGGGACAGGTGAGCAGTGGAGAGTGGGACGGTCTGGCAGAGCTGGTTGAGATGTGGTTGAGGGATGTCTGGAGTTTTTGTGGCTGGAGAGGTGGAGATGGTGATGGTACCTGGAAGCAGGAACAAGAATAACAGCATGAGTCTCCAAAAACAATAAAACTAGAAATGCTCAAGAGGCTAGTGACTCTCGGGGTAGAAAATACCCAAAGTGAGTAATCATCTGGCGAGGTGCTGTTGTCTCACTCCCTCCTTTATACCAGACCGGTTGATGTTATGATCAGTAGCAGCTGCCCGCTCCACAGCACCGCCCACCTGCAGTTAAGCACTCACAAGCAGTTAGGTGGAGGCCAATAACCTCAGATCATGACATGGGTTGGCAAAAATAAAACAATTTTGTTTATTAAACTGGAAGGTAAACAGTTCAAAAGTAGATTAATAATGGAACAACCTAACAGGTAGCTTGTGTTTAAACTTGACAGCAACAGGGCATTCACAGTGATCCTCTTGTTCTCCTTCACCAGGTCAGATGATGTCCAGAACCACCTGGATAAAAAACAAAACAACAAACATGTTTACAAAGTGAAATGAGTCAAAACATTATGAGCTGGATTTTGAAGTTTGATAATTTAACAAATATGGACTTTAATCAGGTGTGAACAAAACATATGGTACTTATTCATTTGAAATTTCTAAAGCAGATGAATTCTTTAAGAATTCGTTTTAATATTGATAGCAATGACTGCTCTTTCTGTGAAAGTCATATAGAAACTATAGATCATATTTTTTATGAACGTCAGAAAACACAATTATTTTGAAAAAAAACTACAGATATGGCTCAAAACAAAAATAACCTTCCCTATGGGGAGAAAAAAGTCTCAATAGATTTGTGTGTGTATCTAGATTTGTGTGTGCGTATCAACTGGTACACACGGACAAAACTACATTACACACAGATCAGTTTACAAGTACAAAGACCCTTTTGAGACTCTTTTCACGCCTGACTGATTTGTGCGTAAATGGTGCATTTGAATGCTGGGTGAAAGCTGGGAAATCTGAATTTTCTTTGGAGTTAGTCTAAACTTGTGTTGAAGGGGCAAACACGTTTTTCTGTGGAAAAATAGAATATCTCATGATCCTGTAGTTACAAAATATTAACCTAAATTTACTTTTTAATAATCTAAAATAGTTTATTTAGACAAAAATGTGTTTATGAGCTATGAAAACGTAGTCAAATGGTTGTAAGAAATGACCACTAGATGGCAGAGTGATTCTCTGACTGGGAAAAACACACTTCAAACTGGGAGAAGGCATGATAAGATGGAGCAGCTCACCACTCATGATCAGTCCCTCTGAGAACATGAAGATGTACATGATGAATGCAGTAGCAGCAGTGTAACCTGTAAAGCCTGGGACACACCAGAGACAGACGCGCCGCGTCACGCCCGCGCCGTCATTTTAAAAAGAAGCCATTATAGTTAGTGAGAGTGGCTACACGGGGAGCGCAGCATCGCGTCCCAGAAGCGCCGGTCCGCACAGAGGCGCTGAAGATAGGCGCCAGTTCTATCTCAAGCGCTCATGGTGTAGCTGTTTACAACATTGTTGAGTACTTTACAACAGACATTACAACGCAGAACGGCTTTACGGCACAAACCCACACGCCAGAATAAACCCAACCACCAAAATATGGACAAGGAGCTTTTTATTGTTGAAGTTGCGAAGCATAAGATATTGTACGATCCTAATAGATAGCGTACTTACCATTTTTAATCAATTAGAGTCTCACTAAACACAGCGGCAAGTCTGATCACATATAAACAAAAGAGTCACTTTCCGCTTCCTGTTCTCAAGTCCCGCGTGATGTGATTATCACGCGACTTTCCAAGAAGCGTTCAGCGCAGCGCTTCCTGTGTGACCATTAAACCGTGGCGCTTCTGTGGCGCGTCTGTCTCCTGTGTGTCCCAGGCATAACTGTTTACTGTTACTGTTCTACACTTATTTATGCTGAGATTTTGTCATTAATAATTCTTCATTTCTTGTTCTGTCTTGAAGTAAAGATTCTAATCCCAACTTGACCTCAGATGATAAATGAATGATATTAAACAGATGCAAAGGAACAGTCCTGCAGTAAATACCAACTTTGTGAAGGTTCTAGTTCTGTTGTTCAGACGTCCTGATTCAGCTCTGGTTGCTCTGGAGGACACATCATGTTACCATGGTGATCCTGAGTGTGTAACATGCTGCAGCAGGTCACTGAAGTCAGCATCATGTGGTTTAACTGAAAAATATGAAATAATTACTCATGTTCATGATCACATTTACTTTACTGATGATATCACAAATGATGCCGCTCTCTGATCTAAAACTCACATGGCAGTCTCAGAATAAAAAACAGTTCAGATAGTTTAGTAACACCTCTTTACACACATCATGAACATTATTGTGTATGGAGATCATTATGTTTCAAAATGGCCGAACTTGTAGATCTGTTGTGTGTATTTGTACAACATGATGTGAGCTTGAAAATTGTGTGCGTGTGTGTGTGTGCAGTAGAATGTGAGAAGCTGCACACCAACATGCGTAAACCTGTAAAGATAAATGTGTACTTCTTCTCTTACAAGTGCACAGCTATCTTCTCACACGTCAGATTTTTGAAAACATGTCTCAAGATCAATATGTTTCAAAATGGACGAGCTTGTAACTCTGTTGTGTGTGTCTGTATATGTGGGCTTGAAGATTGGATGTGAGTGTGTGTGCAGTACAATGTGAGAAGCTGCACAATAACACCTGTAAACTTGTAAAGATAAATGTGTACTTGTAATAAAAACTCACATGCATGTGAAATAAAATAAAGTTGTGTGTAACATTATTCAGCTACAAATCTATGAACACAAGTCTACATATCTGTTTCTGCACATGCTCAGCTTTAATTTCACAAGTGTACAACTCTCCTCTCACATGGCTGCCTTTTGAAACACTTGTTGTGCTGTGTTTGTTACAAAAAGCAGCTGAACCTATCAGAGGTGAGAGCGAAGCGGGGTGAGGAGGGGTCGAGGGCGGGGAACAGAATCAACCAATCAGTGAGCGCTACGGGTCTTCCCTATTCATCTCAGCTCAGCTGAGCAGCAGCAGCAGCAGCAGCTAGCTTTAGCTAAACACTCTTTCTAACCTTTATTTACCTAATTTCATCTTCATTTTGGATGTGTAAAGTGACACTAACACGACAGAATATCACGCTATTTGTACCATTAGTATGGAGTTAATATAAGATGATAGTACTAATCAGGGCTGCCAACTTTTGAAGTTTTCCATGCGTGAGACTGGGGTGGGAGGTGGAGGGGGGGGGGGGGGGCAAAGTGCTTCACAAAGATCAACAAAACAAAAGATAAAGTCATCATAACATTATTTTAAAACAAAACAACAGAATATCATAAAATCATTAAAAATCAGAAAACAGAAACTCATAAAATTATAAAAATGATAAAACAAATGAAAGATGATTATAAGTACTTAAATACTAGTTACAAAAAAAACAACAATGAATAAAACATAAAAGATTGAAGTAAAAGCAGTTTTAAACAGAATGGTCTTCAGCTGCTTTCTAAAGGTGTCCAGACTGTCAGTAACACGTAAGGATAAAGGAAGTTCATTCCAAAGTCGGGGTGCAACAGCCTGGAAAGAGCGATCACCTCGACTTTTATATCTGGTCTTTGGAACTTCTAGGAGGTTTTGGTTTGTGGACCTGAGGGCTCGGGTTGGAGCGTAAGGCTTTAACAGTTCAGTAACATAAGGAGGAGCTTGGCCATGTAGAGCCCTGTATGTTATAGTAAGGATCCTAAATTGAATTCTAAAGTTAATGGGTAACCAGTGCAGAGACATCAGAATAGGAGTGATGTGAGCTCTTCTGTTTGCTCCAGTTAGGAGCCTCGCTGCAGAGTTCTGGACCAACTGAAGGCGGTCAAGGGCTTTTTTGTTAAAACATGTGAAAAGTGTGTTACAGTAATCTAGACGGGAGGAGATAAAGGCGTGGAGAACCATTTCAAGTTCATGTTTTGACACCAATCTTCACAGTTTGGAGATATTTCTCAAGTGATAAAAACAGTTTCTGACCAGTGTTTTGAGTGGCCTTCAAGAAACATTGATTGGTCAAAGACAACACCCAAATTTCTCATGTTTGACTTGACAGCAGAAGCTAAATGACCAAGTTGTTGACTAATCAGAGGAGCCATGCTCTCAGGGGCAATGATCAGACATTCAGTCTTTTCAGAGTTTAACTGAAGGAAGTTATCTTCTAGCCAGCTAGTGATCGCTGATAGACACTCTAGTAGTTCAGCCAGTTTATGGAGCTCAGAATCCTTAAAGGAGCAGTACAGCTGAATGTCATCTGCATATAGGTGATAAGAGACATTGTGAAAAGGGTGGGGGGGTCTTCAACCGCGGTGAAGTTAGTTGGACGTTGGTTATTCGACAGACATTCACTCCTGGTTCACTACAGTCAGTAGAGGGTTTTCATGCCATGCACTGCGCCATAGAGAGACGGTGGTCAGCTGTGTTCCGAGGACTCGCTGGTGAAAGCGGTGGTCCGNGTTTCATTTGGGAGAGACCGAGAGGTGAAATCCCCCGCGCCCCTCCCTATTCTCTTCTTCACACACACGGCGCTCGCCTGAACCCTCTCAGTCAGCAGGAGCGCCTGCAGCTGCAGGGGGCGCCAACCTGCTGGTTCCAGTCCAGACACAGATATGACAGCTAATAGAAAACCATGTTGCGGCGCGCAGGTTTTTTTCTTCTTTTTTTTTTTACTCAGCGATTGTGCGCCCCCTAAAAAATGCCGCCCCGGGCAGCCGCCCGGTCTGCCCGTGCCTAAAACCGCTACTGTTAACAGCTGTAAGTTCATCTGGTCACTCTCTGGCACATCTTGGGTTCTATTTACTGCATATATGACTTCTTTTTAGGCTATACTGACTATTTGATTTTGTGTAATTTTTTCTATTTGCTTTACCTGTATTTTGAAACTGTGAATGTTAATGGAGTGTTTCCTCATTGTTTGAATAGATGAAACCGCTGGCAAGTGCACAAAATAAATTGGATGGTCTCAACCACGTCTTTAACCACCGTGTGTCCGATCTTTACCTCAGCCTACACCCTGACAACAACCCTAAAACACAACGCAGAGACTTCAGGAGTTCTGAGGTGTCGTCTCACACAGTTAGGGTTACATCTTTGGTGCCGTGACCCGGGATTCGTGGCTCTTTGAGACCTTTGAGGGATAAACTCCAGTGGCAACAGAACCCTTCTTTGTGCCGCAATATCAATCCGGTAGTTTTTTTTTTGGCTTATGATGTGACAAACTGAGTTAGTGAGTGAAACTGCTACATTTAAATAGATTGGCTTCTAGTGATTTTTTTTTTTTTGCATGGTGTTTAAGCTTTCCTGGATGTTTTTCTTTCATTGTTGTTCTTGCAAGTGTGTGTGTGTTTAGAATTAAAAAAAAAAAAAAAAANGCAAAGTGCTTCACAAAGATCAACAAAACAAAAGATAAAGTCATCATAACATTATTTTAAAACAAAACAACAGAATATCATAAAATCATTAAAAATCAGAAAACAGAAACTCATAAAATTATAAAAATGATAAAACAAATGAAAGATGATTATAAGTACTTAAATACTAGTTACAAAAAAAACAACAATGAATAAAACATAAAAGATTGAAGTAAAAGCAGTTTTAAACAGAATGGTCTTCAGCTGCTTTCTAAAGGTGTCCAGACTGTCAGTAACACGTAAGGATAAAGGAAGTTCATTCCAAAGTCGGGGTGCAACAGCCTGGAAAGAGCGATCACCTCGACTTTTATATCTGGTCTTTGGAACTTCTAGGAGGTTTTGGTTTGTGGACCTGAGGGCTCGGGTTGGAGCGTAAGGCTTTAACAGTTCAGTAACATAAGGAGGAGCTTGGCCATGTAGAGCCCTGTATGTTATAGTAAGGATCCTAAATTGAATTCTAAAGTTAATGGGTAACCAGTGCAGAGACATCAGAATAGGAGTGATGTGAGCTCTTCTGTTTGCTCCAGTTAGGAGCCTCGCTGCAGAGTTCTGGACCAACTGAAGGCGGTCAAGGGCTTTTTTGTTAAAACATGTGAAAAGTGTGTTACAGTAATCTAGACGGGAGGAGATAAAGGCGTGGAGAACCATTTCAAGTTCATGTTTTGACACCAATCTTCACAGTTTGGAGATATTTCTCAAGTGATAAAAACAGTTTCTGACCAGTGTTTTGAGTGGCCTTCAAGAAACATTGATTGGTCAAAGACAACACCCAAATTTCTCATGTTTGACTTGACAGCAGAAGCTAAATGACCAAGTTGTTGACTAATCAGAGGAGCCATGCTCTCAGGGGCAATGATCAGACATTCAGTCTTTTCAGAGTTTAACTGAAGGAAGTTATCTTCTAGCCAGCTAGTGATCGCTGATAGACACTCTAGTAGTTCAGCCAGTTTATGGAGCTCAGAATCCTTAAAGGAGCAGTACAGCTGAATGTCATCTGCATATAGGTGATAAGAGACATTGTGAAAAGGGTGGGGGGGTCTTCAACCGCGGTGAAGTTAGTTGGACGTTGGTTATTCGACAGACATTCACTCCTGGTTCACTACAGTCAGTAGAGGGTTTTCATGCCATGCACTGCGCCATAGAGAGACGGTGGTCAGCTGTGTTCCGAGGACTCGCTGGTGAAAGCGGTGGTCCGCTTAGGGACCGTCAACAATTTCTAGTCATTTGAGAAAGCATACAAAAAAATATAAAGCTTCCAGCTTAATTGATTAAATTATTCAAAATCAATTCTCAGTCGTGTTTTAACTAGACCAACGAGACACATCAGTTTGAAACATATTTCATACAATCTGATCATTTTATATAAGTAATTTAATGAAAAATAGTTTGTTTTTCAATAGCTTCCAGATAAATTGATCAAAATACTCAAACCCAATTTCCAATGGTGTTACTAAGCTAGACCAATGAGACACAGCAATTTCTAACATATTATGCAATTTGATCTATTTTTATTAAAATTTTTATAGAAAATTAAGTTATTTTCTTCAAAAGCTTCCAGGTAAATTAACAAATTACTCAAAATTAATTCACAGTTTTGTTACCAAGCTAGATTAATGAGACACCACAGTTTTAAACATGTTTAATTTAAAGAGATCATTTTTATTAATATTTTATGATAATTTCTGTATTATGCTTCATAAGCATCTAGGTTTTGTAATCAAATGACTCAAAATCAATTATCAGTTGTTATTTAATTAGACCACAGCAGATTTAACAAATTTCATTGAGTCAGATTTTTAAAAAATATTTAAATAACATTACTCATCACTTCCAACAACCAGCGCAATTTACGTTCCAGTAATCTAATCTCTATGGTTATTCCCAGAGCTCGCACATCCTTTGGCCACTCTTCATTCCAGTTTGCTGCTCCCAATGAATGAACTGCAAAAATCACTAAAGCTCACTACCTACGTTCCATTATCTACCTTCAATAATTCATTGCAATCAATAGTTTCTGATCAATGTGCCTGCTTCTGAGTACTAAAAGATTGTTTTAAGTCTTTTTTGATGGCTTGTACATATATGAGAACAGTCCTTTGTCTTTATGTCTAGCTGTTTTATCTTATTTTTATCTTGCATTTTTTTTTATCTTATCTGTTTTTCTTTGGTGTAAAGCTAACTGTGTCTGTTGCTGCTGCCTCTTGGCCAGATCGTCGTTGTAAATGAGAATGAGTTCTCAATCTACTCATCTAATAAAATAACTAATAACTAATTTGTCTTATATAGCTTCCAAATAAATTGATCAATGACCCCAAATCAATTCCATTCCTTCCACTCCAAAGGAATCCTATTGCTTGGTAGTTCCAAGTTGCCAACTCTGGGAATTGGTTTTGAGTATTTTTTTAATCATTTTACCTAGAAGCTTTTGAAAAAATTATATATTTTTAATGAAAATCCTAACAACAAAGATCAGATTTAATGAAGTATGTTAAAAACTGTTGTGTCTCATTTCATTGGTCTACCTTAGTAACACAATTGGTTTTTACTATTTTTTTATCAATTTTCCTGGAAGCTTTTGAAGAAAATATCTTATTTTTTATGAAAATCTTAATAAAATAAGATCAGATTGTATGAAATGTGTCAAAAAACATTATGTCTCATTGGTCTAGTTTAGGAACAGAACTGAGAATTTTGAATAATTTAATCAATGAAGCTGGAAGCTTTTGACTTTTTGTATGCGTTCTCAAATGACTAGAAATTGTTGACGGTCCCTAAGCGGACCACCGCTTTCATCAGCGAGTCCTCGGAACACAGCTGACCGCCGTCTCTCTGTGGCGCAGCGCACACACACATCATAGCGCACCCGATGATATAAACTCATCGGTGACCCTAGTGAACCATGGAGTAATGTCTGTTGAATATCCACTGTCCAACTAACCTCACAGTGGTGCTTTTTCAGCGTGAGAAATTGGAAGTGTGGCGTGAGAGCGTGTGAAGGGGGTCAGATGCGTGTGTCTTGAGCAGGGTCCAGCCAGCCGTGGGGCGTTTCTGTTTGCGCTACAAAAACGCCTTAGTGGGGGTTACTGTAGCATGTCACCAACCAATCAGAACGGGCATTAAAATAACCTAATTTTCACTGCTGGATGTGTCAAAATAAAAGTCTACACAATATTTCCGCAAGTATTTCTCGTTTTTACACAATTCCATTAATCTTTTAAACACCAAAGTCGCAAATATTTCGACAAGCATCATTGCTGAGTTTAACGAGCCACAGCTGCAAATATGATCTGAAATGTTCGAAGTTGAGTTTGAAAACCGCCTGCCACCAGGACGCTGCGAGAGGAGGGAACAAGCGGAGCAGACAGAGGGCAAATATTAGAGAGGAAAAACGTGCAATGCTGACAGGTCTGTTCATTGTTGACAAAGCTATAATGGTTGGCTGATTCTGAAGATGAATATTCACCCTCTGGTGACTCACTCGTCCAGTGAGAGAGAAAGTGACGCTGCTGCAGCGTGTAGCAACAGAGAGTCTGTGCTTCACGAGAGTAAACAAGCTGCACACATGTTCCGAAGCTTATTCCACCGTGTTCAGGACACGCTGGGTGTAGAACGTGTGGTAAAACACCGCTAATGGTAACAGACGTAGCGGGAATGTAAAAAAAACGCAAATAGCAGCAGACGTGGTAGTGATGAAACTGAAAGTAAAAGTGCGTCACATAATCGATATGAACTAAATTGACCCAACTCGAATCACGAGTTGCTGCCCCTCCCCACATCCCACCAACAACACTACGTCCACTCCCTGGATCTTCGACCCAGGCTCCGTCTGTGACCTGCTATCGGTGCGGGAAAAAAGGACACATAACAAGGGTATTCAAAGCACTGCTCCCAGATCTCAGTCAAGCAGAGGGGGGCACACCTCACCCAGCTCAGCCTTTAAACTGATGGAGCCTGTGGTCGCAGGGGCAACCATGGGCAAACAGCTAGACCCCCAACCACAAGACATGACGACCGATGGAGGAGAGAGCACCCCCGTAGTGGGCCCTAGAAATGAAGGGGAGGTAGAAGTCAATGGAACCAAGTGCAGGGCACTCATTGACTCTGGTTCTCAGATAACCAGTCTTACCCATGAATATTGGCGCAGTCACCCTGTCCTTCGGAAACAGAAATTACAGCCCTCTATGATACCTATAGAAGGTGCAGCTGGTCAGAGCGTAACCCACCATGGCGTTCTGCGCATTAAATTGAAAGTGTTAGGAAAAGAGTTTAAGAATGTGCCAGCCTTTGTGGTTACCGACTTAGAGTATCGCCTTTCTGTCGCTCTGTTAATAGGAACTAATGTTCTCCGTGCCTCCAGAAGCCATCTCAAAGGAATCTATGGACAGCAATTTCTCCACCAGGTGAAAGAGAGCCATCCAGAGTGGTACACCTCTCTCTTGGAGGTGGGGGACACAGAACTTTGCGTTGTGGATGACAGGGTGGGTCCAGCTGTGTATACTGGCCATAAATACACATTCCAGCAGGGAAAGAAATTGATCTTATGTGTAAGGTCACAGCTGGCCCACGGAGAAGGACTTACACTGCGCTGATTGAGGGCCACCACTCCCTGCAGCTTCCCCAAGACCTCTTGGTTACCAAAGTCCTGGCTGATGTGAAAGGGGGATGTGCCCCTGTTAGAGTGATGAATCTGTCTCAACATCCATTTGCCATCAAGCCACACACACACTTAGCCAACGTGTCCCCTGTTGAGGGTTTTGTAGATTTCCTGGACAAAAGGCAGAGCGAAAGCAATGGAAGCAGGGTTGAGGAGACATGTTTGAGTCTGACTCAGGTCATATTAAACTGTGGTGTTGATTTAAGTGAAGCTGCTGTTGAAAATGAGAACCAGCGCTCCCTCCTTAAAGAGCTGGTGGATAGGAATGTTGATGTGTTTTCCCACCATCCCATGGATTATGGTCACACAAAAACAGTGCAACATGAAATTCCACTGGTTGATTCGAAGCCCTTCCGGCTCCCCTATCGCAGGATTCCCCCATCACAGTGGCAAGATGTGAGGAAGATGCTAGTCAAGATGAAGGTCGCAGGAGTCATAAGGCCCAGTAAGAGTCCATATGCTTCTCCCGTAGTGATTGTAACAAAGAAGGACGGTTCACTACACTTGTGTATCGACTACCATAAGCTGAACTCTTGCAGCACAAGGGACGCATTCCCCCTGCCCAGGACCTTAGACTTAAAAGAGTTTTAATCATGCATAACTAGCTTCTAAGATTCCGTTTCATTTGTAGTTATCAAGTAATGTGTAAATCAAGCAGAAAGTAGGATGTTTTTTCATATAATTTCCAAAATAAATTACTTTAATTCCATTGAAAAACCAGAACCAAATATTTAAATTTAAAACCCGTCTCTGGAATGCTCTGTTTTGCATCATTTAGATGTTTCTTCATTTTATTACATGGAGTTAAACTGGAACATCAACAGGACATATAATTGTGCAATAACGGATTCTCACTGTTGTCTGTGTCTCTTACAGTATGCTGCATAGTGTTGGTACCAAGTCTGTTTTTATCTTTATTTGTGTTTTTTTAGTGATCTAGGATTACAATACTAGATTACTGCCTATGTGTATATAAATGTATCCTTGTTTTTTTTTATCTTCTTCTAATTACCTTTTGAGTGATGGTGCTGCTGTGACAAGTGAATTTCCCCACTGTGGGATCAATAAAGTCTATTCTATTCTATTCTATTCTATTCTATTCTATTCTATTCTATTCTATTCTATTCTATTCTTCTACAGTGATTCCCAAGGACTAGAATTTAAAAAACCAAACTATTTTAATAAGTTGAAAGTATAATTTGACATGCTGTAGTTGTCTTGTGGCTTACTGTAATCTTTTGAGTCTTAATATCTTGGATTGCTATGCTATTGCTATGGAACTAGTCCAGGGGGCGGCGCTGTCTCAAAAACAGTAGAAGCCTGAAAGTGGTGTCGGCCTCAAACTGGTGTCTCCGGGTCTGCAGCGATACCCTTCTCGAAAAATGGGGCTCACTTTACCGTCGATCGCCGAGTGGAGGCTGGCTTTACCGCAGTGGAAGGAGTCATGTGATTGACGGCAGAAGTCGGTTTTGTGTAAAAGACGAGAACAAATCTCCCAGTAAGTAAAATTAAGCTTGTTAAGTTAGGTAAACTTTGCTGACATTAGAATATTACCAGTAGTGTGTGCAGCTAAGAGATTTGGTTGCAGGTGAAGAATTAATAGAATAGAATAGAATAGAATAGAATAGAATAGACTTTATTGATCCCACAGTGGGGAAATTCACTTGTCACAGCAGCACCATCACTCAAGAGGATGAGAAGAAAAGTAAAAAAACAAGAGTACATGTATATACACATAGGCAGTAATCTAGTATTGTAATCTTCGATCACCAAAAACCACGAATAAAAAATGAAAACAAACTTGGGTACCTACACTATGTAGCATACACTAAGAGACACAGACAATGTGAATCCGGTATTGCACATTGCATATTCATGTTAGTATCAACATGTCAGCAGGACTGCATTTATTAGTTAGTTTGAATGCTTGTTAAAGCATTCAAAGTATTGTTTTTCTCCTCCACCACTTTTTCAGTTTCCATACGTTTTTTGAACTGTTCTCCTCCTACAGTTTTTCAGCTATTTCAGCAAATTTGGTATCAAACCGTTCAGCTCTTTCTGGCGATATCTCTTGGTATTGATATCTTCAACCGTTTCTGCTTTATTCAGCTTTTTCTGCGATTTTTCAGCCCATTGAAATGAATGGAAAATGCTTAAAAATCGCTCAATTTTTCACAAAATCGTTCATCTTTTTGACCTCTTACTTGGCAGGGTTAACTTCAAGCTAGAGACTTCCTTCAACTTTTAACAAACTCAAAAGAAGTTCAACTATTTCAAATTTTTTCAGCTTTTTGATATCTTTTACGGTTTTTCTATAATCACAGGTTAAAGGAACTAGAGGCAGGAAAAAAGAAACGATGCTCACGAGCGACGCGCCCGGCTCTGCGAGTAACTGCAGCCCAGCACGGGAGCGTGCACAGACGGCTATGTTACACAAACACAAAAATACCATTACCTGACCCTCTTCACACGCTCTCACGCCACACCTCCAATATCTCACGCTGAAAAGGCAACTCCCCGCCGCTCTCACGGACAATATTGCGGCGAAGCAATCCACGCTGCAGCCCTGATCACAGCTAATGCTACTACTGTAGCATGATCACAGCTAATGCTACTGCACGCTAGCTCTCTCTGAGTCATCGTGAGGTCAGATCATTGTCATATCATCTCTAAACACAACCTATAATGTTTCTTACCTGCTCACTAGGAAATGAGCCATGGCAGCATCCTTTTTGAGTCCCAGATATAGTTGAAGCAGCCTCCATTCGTCAATCACGTATTCGATATAGATTCGGGTCCCTGCCTGTCTTTTACCATATTTGGTTTTTGACTCACGAGATGCCGCTGAATAAACTTCCTTTGTGCCACGCTTGGTCGTTTGCTGGTTGCAGTAGAATCCATTCCCACAGTTCTTCTTTTGGAGTTTGGCGTTTGGCAAGCAACTTAAGGTGCAATAGCGCCACCTACCGATCTGCAGTGTCGAACACATTTTCTTTCTGTTTTGAAGCTGTCGTGAACGTGCAAGCAGTGTCAATTGACGCCACATCCGTAGGGCAGCGCGGGAAATTCGTGACCGAACTGCAGCGCATTTTGCAGCAAACAGCCTGTTCAAGAAAATGGAACGATACATGGGTGGCCTCATTCTTTTTGGTTTATAATGCTTCATCACCCATTAGCTTTGAAAAAATGAACATACATGTTTAATTTTTTACAGATTTTTTAAAGATCCTGCCTCTAGTTCCTTTAAACTTGAGGTACGATTTTTAAATTTCAGGAATTTCTCCTCCTCCCCCCATTCAAAAGAATAGGGCTCAGAACCGACTTTGCTCCACTTCAGGCAGTGTCCTGAGAGAACCGTAGAACCGATAGAAATGAGACTTGCACTGGATGAAAGCTGACGGATTTTCCTCCGTTTTGATGAAAAATTTATGGACGTACTCTAAAAGTTGTGGTTGTAGCGTTCATTAGTTCGGACTTTAACCACTTTTCTGAAATCTTTCCAGTCCACTCTAACCTGAACATTCCGCACTCTAACATTTCAAGGTCAAAATTTCTGCGAACAGATGTTTGCTACACCCACACCATTTACGCTACTGAAACAAATTATACCTCAAAAAGTAGAATCTTTGTCAGCTTCGATGGGATGTCTTCATTTTAGCTGTAGGTGTCACGGTGCGGGCGCTACGAGCCTCAGAAGGCCGACAGTGCCAGATTTTCTCCCATTGGCGGCCATTCAAATGATTCTCAGCTTTTGTGCTTCGATCGCTGTCTGAGAGCTGAAATCGTCTCGCCATATCTCCTACAATATTCAACGTAGCCACACAAATATTTAGACAGAGCACCATCGAAGCCTTCTGCCACTTATTGTTTTGGAATTTTTCGAATCGGTGCAAGACTTTTCGAATGGTGATGAGACGTTCGAGGCCTCCAATCTGATGTTTGGAGCTGCAGATGAGTGTTTTCTGCAGTAACCGATGAATTTCTCTAAACAAAATTCTGCTACGACCACATCTTATAGAGTTCATTAATAAATTTTCCAAAAACAATAGATTTGTTTGTCAGGTTCGATGGGACGTCTTTGGTTTAGCTGTATCTGTCACGGTTCGGGCGCTATGAGCCTCAGAAGGAGGAGTGAGCCAGATTTTCTCCCATTGGCGCCCATTATAACTAATATCATTTTCTGCTCCAGACAGCAGAAATCGTCTCCTCATATCTCCTGCAAAACTCGACGTAGCCACACAAAACTTCACACAGAGCACCATCGACGCCTTCTGCTGCTGAAGCTTTTGGAATTTTTGTAATCAATGCAATATTTTTTTGAATGGTGATGAGAGGTTCAAGGGCTCCAATCTGACTTTTGAAGCTGCAGATCAGCGGCAGTCTACGACCACATCTTTTATAGTTCATGCATATTATTTTTCAAAAACAGAAGGTTTTTTTTGTCAGCTTCGATGGGATGTCTTTGTTTTTGCTGTAGGTGTAACGGTTCTTGAGTTACAAATGTCAGAAGGAGGATTCAGCCACATTTTAACCCCATAAAAAACAGGCATTTTCTGCTCCGGTCTCTGTCAGACAGCAGAAATCAACTCATCATATCTCCTACAAAATTCAAGTTAGGCACACAAAACGTCTCACAGAGCACCACCAAAGCCTTCTGCCGCTGAAGCTTTTGGAATTTTCTGAATCGGTGCTATACTTTTCGAATGGTGATGAGAAGTTCGAGGCCTCCGATCTGACATCTGAAGCACAGATCCAAAGCCTTCCTCATTAAGGGGCCTGCCTGCTGCATCTAACAGCAGCAGACCAGTGGTGTGATAATGGAGCTTTCTGATTGGTTAAGACATTTCCCACTATTTTGACTGTCTGACAGCTGATATACGGAAAAGCTATTTTAAGTACAATCGTACTGGAGACTTGTGGCTTCTCTATCAGTCTGTCTGCTTCTTTCAGCAAACCAGTATCATAACCAACACCAGAACCAGGTCCAGACCAGAACCAGCATATGGATCAGAACCAGGGCTAGATTAGAACCAGGCCCAGAACACTGACCAGAACCAAAGCCAGAATCAATATTGTCTCTATCCCTCTCTGTCTCCCTTTATCGCTCTATACCCCCCCCCCCCTCTTCCTGATTGGCTGAGAGTTTTCAAATTTCTTCTGGCTAAACAGACATACACACCCACACATATTATACATCAAATTGTTCAGCTTGGTCTAAGGAACCCAATGCCCCCCCACCCCCATCCCTGCTGTCTGATTGGCTGAGAGAGTTCAAGCTTTATTATGGTTAATAGAAATACGCACCCAGACATGTTATACATCAAATTGATCGGCTTGGTCTTAGGAAACCAGCTGTCCACCATCCCTGCTCTCTGATTGGCTCAGAGAGTTCAAGCTTATTCTGGGTTAACAGAATTATGCACCCAGACATGTTATACACCAAATCGATCGGCTTGGTCTCAGGAAACCAGTCATCCACCATCCCTGGTCTTTGATTGGCTGAGAGAGTTTTGAAACTTCAAAGTTCAATTTCTGCTCTTTCTAACAGTTTATTTTTGATCTCATTCTGCTAACTTTGACAATTGAACTCATTTTCAACTTCACTTCAGTTCTAATGCATGTTCATCTATCAGTTGCTAAATTCACAGTTCAGCTAATTGTGGAAATTTAACTATTAAACTATTTCTACTCAAATACCAGCTGTTTAAACATTTCAGATGTCCAGTTTTTTAAACTGTGTACTGAGACTTCAGTTTTCTGATGTTTAGAATTGTTTTCTCTTTTCTTCACTTACTTATTTGGCTTTATTACACTTGTTAGTGATGTTTTGCTCTTAAATCATTAAATCTTTTCAGCTCATTTTTACAATTAAGCTAAATTTTCGCAGCAGAAAACTGCTTATTTCAGTTCAGCTACTCAGCATCTTCAGCTATCAGTTTCAAATTTCAGCATATCCTGCTAAATTCACAATTCAACTAATTGTGAAAATGTAACTATTAAACTACTTATACTCACTTATGAACTGTTTAAACATTTTAGCAGCAACGTTTTTTAAACTATGTTTAGAAATTTCATTTTTCTGCTGTTTAGGATTTTTTACCTCTGTTCTCGACCTACTTTTCAAGCTTTTTAAAACTTTTTAGCAATTTTTGCTCCTAAATGTTCAAATACATTAACAATTAAGCTTAGTTTTAGCTTCAATTCAGCAGTTTCAGCTATCATATTCAGCAATAAAGCATTCAAATTTATCTAGTTCTCTTTAAATTTGTGGAGTTTAATGTGGATAATGAGGCAGTTAGTTATGTTTAACCCAGCCACAGTGTCATCAATAATCTGAGGAAAAATCCCGAGCAACAAGTAAAAAACTCAGAAACTCCTCTGCTTCGCTGTGCCATGCGCGCACACACGCACGCACTAGCTAGCTATCGATTGTCCATCGAATCCGATGATGATGTCCATTTCTGTTCTTCAGCGATGTTTTTTCCATAGATATCATATATAATCACTAGATGCCTTACCCGTGCTGTTCGTCAATTAGACGAACGTCCCTAACGCGGCAGCCATCTTACTAGCAACAACTGCCCCCTTTCATAACATTGGTGTCAATGGTGACTGTACTACTTAAACAACTCTAACTTGCTCAATTTTCAACTGATTTTCAAACGGTTTGGTTTGTTATAAACGCCAGAGATGTGGCTGTGAAATATGACGGATTTGGCCCATTAATTTAAAAATGTTAAAGTATGTCCTATTAAGCCTATGTGTTATAAGGTTTGTAATAATGTAAACCGTTTGTAAATCCGTTAATATTTAATCGAGTTAAGAGTGTTTTTGTGTAAGTTATCACTCACCCTCCATCTGCTACCATTGAGAGCGGAGCGTCTGCTGTCGTTAGTAAGATGGCCGCCGTGTAAGGACACTGTCGAATCCCAGTTAAGGCATGTAGTGATATATATGATATCTATGTTTTTTTCTGATGGCTGTAAAGCCCTATCCTGGATCCACAAGATCTATTGCAAGTAGAACATGTGTAAATTGTAGTCATACTTCTGGCATTAGCGGATGTATTTCCCCTCCTCATCCTTCTCTGTTGCCTTTTGGTTGTCCTTTCTTCCTCCAGTGCTTGGGTCCCCATTGTATATAGCTGTCGCCAGGTGTTATGATCAGCTGCGCTATTTTCCAGATCCCCTGACCTGATTTACATTTCTTTAAGGCTGTTTTTAACTGGTCTTTATAGCGCTTTTTTTGACCTCCAGCAAAGCGTTTCCCTTGATCTACTTGTCCATACAGCACTTTGCGAGGCAATTGATTGAGGCATTCTTATAACATGCCATAGCCATCGCAGTTGTTGTTGAGTAATAGTTGCCTCGATACTCACACAGCATGTTTTTTTTAAAGTATTTCTGTATGAGGTACTCAATCCTGCCAGATAATTCCCATAATGCGCTGCAAACAGCGTATGTGGAACTGCTCCATGGCCTTGATGTACCGGCTATAAGTAACCCATGCTTCACAGCTGTAAAGGAGGGTAGTAATACAGACAGCCTGGTAGACACGGACTTTGGTAATGAAGATTTAAGTTCTTATTCTGAAAGACCTGCCGCCGCAATCTCCCAAAGGCAACTGATGCTTGATGGATTCTATTCTGCACCTCTCTGTCAATGCTGTTATCATCAGAAAGGATACTCCCCAGGTATTTGAAAGATGGAACTAGAGCTGTTTACCTGAGAGAGTGAAGACAGGTGGTGTAAGAGAGGTGTTAACACCCCATTGACAGATTACCTCTGTTTTGACAGTATCCTGCTATATTCCTTCACAGCTGCATCAAGGACAATCTGAAGGTCCTGCGGAGAGTGAGACATAAGGGCGCAATCATCTGCATACTGTAGCTCGAGGACCCTCACCTTGTGAAGCTTGGTGGTTGCCTGCAATCTCCTGATATTAAATAGGTTTCCGTCCAACCTATAAGCTATTTTTACCCCACTATTGTTCTCAATTTCCATGTGGAGAAGCTGGGTGACACATATAAGGAAGATATTAAAAAGTACAGGTGCTAGTATGCATCCCTGCTGAACCCCTGTTTGCACAGAGAAAGGGGCAGATTCTTGTCCTCCTATTGTCACTCTAGCTATCATTCCATCATGGAATTGCCGAAGGATGTTAAAAAACTTGGACCTGTGTGTAGCCGGCCCAATGGTCGTGCCTCAAATCAGACACAGTGAACGCACAAAAAGGAAACAGAAAATGAGTGTTGTATGTAATGTCTGGAGAGCTGGGTTCGAGTCATTTCAGGTTCGGGTTTAGTTTCTGGGCTTGTTGAGAGCTCAGCTGAGTGGCTTAAGAGGAGCGGGTCAGCAGGACTGACAGCAGCTGTGTCTGAGTGACAGCTGTCAGACATCTGATCTCTGATCAGTCTCTGCTCAATAACTTGAATTAATGTGTACTGAATTAATTTAAAAGTATGAGAAAGCTATGTAAGAAAGAAAATCCTTAATGCTGGATAAAATACATCAAAAATAGTGGTAATCCTTTAATAACCAAATCGTAGGACCCTGAATCAAAATCGAATCGAGAGGTACCTAAGATTGCACACCCCTATTGTCCAAGCTTAGTTGCGTTTAAAGAGCTAAAATCTTAAATGAGGCTTTGAGTAATTTGAGCCTCTTTTTCATGTGAATGACTGGTATGTTGTAAAGCATCTTGGGGAGTTGTTTAGTTTAAGTGTTTATTTGATTGGGACAGTACATGTTATTGGATAAAACATGACATAAATGTTTGTAAACATGCCTTAGGGCTAATTTCCACCTGTTGTCCCATGGAAAGGGAACATACAGGGTTATAATTTCATATCAAATAAAATTGTGCATTGAAGGTTTAAAAATTTACAATAAATATTTACATGAAGTTTGTTAAAAAGCTAAACTCTAAAATTTTAAAATGTCAATATTTCCACAAATACAATCTACAGCCAACAAATTCACCTTCTCATGCAGCAAACCTACATAAAAACACATTAGTAAAAATAAGGCCTAGTTATATAAGATGTGTGACCCAGGTACAATAAAATTAAATATTTATATATATATATGGTAAATATTTTTATATTTGTAAGACTATGGAAGGTGCTAAATAAATACAGGCCATTTACCATTTAGTAAAAGTGCATGCCAAATAAATAAACATAAATGTCTATTGAAATAAGAGCTTTTCTACCTAGAAAAGGTAAACCTTTTCCCACAAATCTTGTTACCTTGTTGTCTTTACCAAAACTATAAAACTATAACACCAAATTGAAAAACATAGTTTGTTAAACCCATTTAGAAAGCAAAACAACAAATTCAAAATCACATTTCAGCAAACACTTCGAAACTTTCAACTGTTATATGTTTTTTTATTACAATCTTGCTGTTTACACTTTTTTCTTATCCACAACGTTTTATTGGATAGTTACCTCAGTGTTCCTATGTGTGACCAATAAATCAGAACATTTCATAAATACCTAAAACATGAAAACACTGAACCATTAATATATTTATTAGACAAATAAAAAAAGCTGTTGCTGGAATTTAGATAATGCTACAGTTGTTTTGAATCAAGGCAATTACAAAACAGCTAAATGTAAGACAAAAGCTTGAACTGTGTCAGAACCCAGAACATGCATCTGTCTTCTGGAGAGTTCCACTTTTGGCCAATAAAGTCAGAGGAGGGGTTGGGGCAGAAACGCCTCCCAGCAGCTGATACCAGCTGATCTATATATATCTTCCTGGGCTATAACCATCGTGGTAGCACACGGCTGAAAGACGGAGCCTCATGCTTTTCACATTCCAGTGATTTAAAGGAATAAAAAAGCTCTTATTTCTAAACATTTCTACAAGAATCACCATGAACAAAATCAAAATTTCCAGACCAGAGGTGAGGTAAGTGCAGCAGACTGTCTCTGTGAGTAAAAATACACCCACATCTGCTTTTTGTTGGAGTTTTCAGGTATGACTTTTCAAAATAAAAGTTTGTGTGTTTCAACAGCCAGCCAGCAAATGCCTTGTGGTTTGACAGAAAGAAATATGTCACCATCAACTTTGTGGTTCAAAAGCCTAAAGATATCCAAGTTGATATCCAACCAGACAAAATTATTTTATGGTGAGTTTAGTGGAATCTCATTATAAAATTTCTCTTGATATCTGTTTAACTAACTCACTCCCTTTGGACAATGCTGTTCTGTTTGTAAACCAGCTGCAAAAACGACACGGATGACGTCTTTTACAATGAGCTGTACTTTTATGACAAGATCCAAATCAATGTAAGTGTTCAGTGTTTGATCACCAGTGCAGTGGATCCTGTCTACCCTACACGGTGCAGCCAGAGCAGAACTTTTAAGTCTTTTCTTCACTTTTAAGGACTCCAGAGAAAGTGTTCATGAGCGCACCATTCATGTTTTGCTAAGGAAGATGAAACCTGACTGTGCCTGGCCTCGTCTTCAGAAAGACTCAGCAAAGGTAACATCGTGCATTTAGATCGATTCATCTCAAGTTCTGCCTCCAAATGTAGACTCGGATTTATATATATTATGACGTATTTTTATTCTTATGTGAATTATTGATGCTGGTGATTTAGAGTTAACCATTCTCCTATATAGCCCGCCTGGATTTCTGTAGACTTTGATAACTGGAGGGATTGGGAGCATGAAGAAGACGAGGGAAAAGAAGAGTATGACAGATACATGGATGTGAGTGGCAAATGAGCTCAGTTTTAATAAATATAACCACAGCATTAGACCTGAGAAAATGCAATTTGTTGAATTTCCTAATTTGTGTTCATCTATTTTTTATGGTTTTGTTTTTGCAGATGATCCAAGAAATGGCCAGTAGTAACAAAGGAGAAGCACCAGACATGGGTGACCTCAGTGATGTAAGTGCTGCTTTTCAAAAATCTAATGTACATAACCGCCTCAAAGGGGTACTTCAGATCATTTGTGAAATTGTTATGATGGTATTATTTCTGGCTAAATATTAAACATATTCCAAGTCCAGAGTTTAAATGTGTAAACTGACATTTATCCATTTTCTTTTTCACAGTCTGACTGATTTCTACAGTTCTTTACTATCTGAGTTGGAGGCAGATATAACTATCGCTCTGGATTAATACTTGTAATGTTTGACCGTGCTTTCTTTAACAGTAATATGCCTTCATATGTGTTTATTTCTTGTATTTATGTATTTCAAAGTATAGATAATTTGTATGAATGATAATTTTTTTTTTTTAAATCAAAATGTATTTGGTATTTTGGTGGTAACATCTGACGTCAGTGATGAGCTGATCCTGTGGTTGAGATTGGAAAAACTGATCATTCTCATTTACTCCAGAAGATGGCAGTGGTAGAATAATAATCCATGTCATTAGAACCATAAAGGGGAACAATTTTCCTTCAAACTAAAAGCAGTGCAGTTCCTATGTCATTTGTTTTTAAATATTGTATTATTTATATTAAACAAATTAATTATTAATTAATTATGAGGACAAATTTTGTGAACTCCATATATTTTCCATGAGAAAAGTTCATTTATTCATCCTGTGAATTTCTTTTTGATTTGTTAGGAAAAAAATCACATAAAAAACATGAGATGTAAGATGTACAATTACAGTAGTTGACAACAGTTGCTGATTTCTCTCTCTCTCTTTATTATAATTTTCTTGAAATATCAGCATCATAGAAACAACCAGCAGTGTTTAAAATTGCTTTAGTTATTTATATGGTCTGCTACTTTAGTTAAACCATTTAAACAGTTTTGGTTCATAAAAAGGAATGTATTTATAGGCTGGATGTGTCTTTACTTCATTTGTTTTGTATATTAAAAATAAAAAAATATTGAAATTTTTAACACGTTTTGTTCTAATTTTGTTTTTAATTTGATCTAATTTTATTATTTGTGGTTTCATCTGCTTTCTATTACTTTAGACGGGTATTTATTTAGAGCTAAAAGAGAAAAAGTCAAACTTGTAAAATTTGGACTTCGCTGCGACCCGTCCTAAGCTGGAAGTGCGTGTGCGTAGCCGAGAGACTCCTTATAAACGGCCCAAAATGGCTTTTCAGTGTCAGCGAGACAGTAATATGAAAGAGGTATGATTATCCTAAATGAAATGTGACCAAACATCCCGAAAATGTAATTCTAATGCATACCGAAGTGATTAGCATAGCTTCTAAGTGCTGCAGCAGCTAATGTAGCTGCTAGCTACATTAGCTAGAATGTAGCCACTTTCATTTAAATAAAATCGTAAATAAAGTTGTATTATAAACCTCTAGAAAGCACATTTAAACCCAATATATATTTTGTGCATTCACTTTGCTTTTTCTCAATTCATTACAATAAAGTCGTTATTTTGAAGCTCTTTTAGTTTCTTATAAACATCTCCTACATTTATTTCCCTTTAGCTTGTTACCTCTGTAGTATCCTGCTGCCCAGCGGAACTCCACCGAGAAGTAAACGGAAAGAAAGAAACTCTCAAAGGCTTCAATGTCAAGCTCCAAGATACTATCTTATTCCCTGAGGGGGGCGGACAAGTAAGCTGTTTTTGTTCAAACATTAATGAAAAACTCAGCAAATACGCAGCATTTTCCTGATTCCTCCGCAGCCAGACGATCATGGGCTGATCGGAGAGGTTCCAGTTCTGAGGGTGACGAGACAAGGAGCAGATGCTTTACACTTTGTGGCCTCTCCTGTGGAGGTGGGTCAGGAGGTGCTTGTAAAGTTAGACTGGGAGAGGAGGTTTGATCATATGCAGCAACACTCAGGTAAGTGGCTACTTCCTGTTTATCGCTGTTTTTATGTGATTTTTTAAGCTAAAATATGTTCCTTTCTTGTCTCCAAGGTCAGCATTTGATCACAGCTCTGGCAGACATAATGTTTGGATACAAGACCACATCTTGGTACATCAGTACGCAGATTGTTTTCCCTGTAAACACCTAGGCTTGAGCACTTTCCTATTTTTTCAGGGATTTGGGCCGTCAGAGAAGCAAGATTGAGCTGGATACTAATTCTATCAAACCAGCGCAGCTTCAGGAACTAGAAGATGTTGTAAATGAGAAAATCAGAGCTCACATTTCTGTTAATGTTCAGCTGCTTTCTATTGATCATCCTGCTGTGGAAAAGGTGTGTTTGTAAGGAAAAATACACGAGGATTTACACAAATTTTACACTGCATTAGACAAGCCCCATGCATTCATGTGAGCCAGGTGAGGAGTCGGGGACTTCCAGACGACCACGCAGGACCAATTCGGATCGTTGATATTGAAGGCGTTGATGCCAACATGTGCTGTGGGACCCACGTGTCCAACCTCAGCCACTTGCAGGTAACTCCTCTCACACATAAAGACAGATACATGTCTAGTTTTAAGATTTTACATCTGTATATGTTTGTTTCATTTCTAAAATGTTAGGTTATAAAGCTGCTTGGAACTGAGAAAGGAAAGAAAAACAAAACCAACCTGATCTTCCTGGCAGGAAACCGAGTACTGAAGTATGCAGAGAAGAGCTACAGCACAGAGCGCTCTCTGGTGTCTGTTCTGAAGTAAGATCACAGATTCTCATAACATCTCCAGCATGATTTAAAAACATTCACAAAACCTGAGTGAAAGGCCTCTTGGTTCTACAGGAAGGGTCCGGATGAGCACGTAGAGGCAGTCGATAAGCTGCAGAAGTCTGTTAAACTTCTTCAGAAGGTAAGAAGGTCTTTCTCTACATGCAGCTGAAGATCTGGCTCCCAGGCTCTCTTAACTCTTATTAAACGATGTTTCCAGACAAACCTCAGCCTGCTTCGTGATATGGCCATCCTCATTGCTCAGAACTTCAAGAACAATCCTCAAAGAGGCAACTTCTTCAGCTTACACAAGTAATCGTCCACCAGGGAGAGCAGGATTTATTAAGACAGATGAGCATTGATTTATGTTTCTTTGTTTCTTTTTCTTTTAGAAAAGAGGGCGACAATGAATTTATGAATATTATCGCCAATGAAATAAATACAGAGGTGAGACCCCTACCTGAGGGCTTCACTCTTGGAGTTACCTGGTAAATATATTAAACGCATATTTTAATTGCTTTCAGGAAACGTTGGTTTTCCTGACTGTTGGAGAGGAAAAAGGAGCTGGTTTGTTTCTCCTGGCTGGACCTGGTGGACCCGTGTCTGATTTAGGACCACGGTATGGAGCCCCTCCACATACTCCTTAGCCTCTATTGGGAAACTCAACTTTCTGTTGAATATTTGTCTCCCTTTGATATCCAGGATTTTAGAGTTGCTCCAGGGGAAAGGGGCGGCGAAGAACGGGCATTTCCAGGGCAAAGCCAACAGCCTGGCACGCAGAGGAGAGGTGGAGGATTTACTGAGACAGCACTGCAAACATCACGGCTCAGAGGAAGAATAAACCTGGTGACCAATCTGTGGAGGAACATTAATTATTTTTTTCAGGGAAGCAATTAGAGCCAACAATCACAAAAACAGTAATGCACTTAGATAAATAATTACACCCATTTATGTGTAGAAATAATTGAAATTATATTTAAATCATAGTCAAAATAGTTGCTGCTGCAGCAAATATTAGACAGTAAAACTGACTCAGGGAGGAACTGTTCAGTCTCTATTTTCCTGCCAGACAAAGCTGCGTTTGTGTTTTTTAGTGAGATGGTTTTAGATTGAAGTTTCACTTCACCACGATGGTATCAAGCTGCTTAGTTACAGTGGGATGCGAAAGTTTGGGCAGCCTTGTTAATCTTCATGATTGTCCTGTATAAATCGTAGGTTGATACGATAAAAAGTGTCAGTTAAATATATCATACAGGAAACACACACAGTGATACTTGAGAAGTGAAATGAAGTTTATAGGATTTACACAAAGTGTGCAGTAATTGTTTAAATAAAATTAAGCAGGTGTGTAAATTTGGGCACGGTTGTCATTTTATTGATTCTAAAACCTTTAGAACTAATTATTGGAACTCAAAATTGGTTTGGAAAGCTCAGTGACCCTTGACCTCCACACACAGGTGAATCCAATTATGAGAAAGAGCATTTAATAGGGCCAGGTGTAAGTTTCCCTCCTCTTTGAATATTCTCTGAAGAGCAGCAACATGGGGGTCTTAAAACAACTCTCAAATGACCTGAAAACAAAAATTGTTCACCATCATGGTTTAGAGGAAGGATCCAGAGAGCTGTCTCAGAGACTTCAGCTGTCTGTTTCCACAGTTAGGATCATAATGAGGAAATGGAAGACCACAGGCACAGTTCAAGTTAAGGCTCCAAGTGGCAGACCAAGAAAAATCTGGGATAAACAGAAGCGACGAATGGTGAGAACAGTCAGAGTCAACCCACAGACCAGCACCAAAGACCTACAACACCATCTTGCTGCAGATGGAGTCACTGTGCATCGTTCAACAGCACGTTACACAAGAAGATGCTGTATGTGAGAGTGATGCAGAGGAAGCCTTTTCTCCACCACAGCACAAACAGCTGCTTGAAGTGCTAAAGCACATCTGGACAAGCCAGCTTCATTTTGGAATAAGGTGCTGTGGACTGATGAAACTAAAACTGAGTTATTTGGGCATAACAAGGCGTTATGCATGGAGGAAAAAGAACACAGCATTCCAAGAAAAACACCTGCTACCCACAGTAAAACATGGTGGTCCCATCATGCTGTGGGGCTGTGGCCAGTGCAGGAACTGGGAATCTTGTTAAGGTTGAAGGATGCATGGATTCCACTCAATATCAGCAGATTCTGGAGACCAATATCCAGGAATCAGTGACAACGCTGAAGCGAAAGTCATGACGATTAACAAGACTGCCCTAACTTTCGCACCCCACTGTATACTGGAAACTTTACTCACTCCACCTTCTATAAGGGTTGCTGCCGACCAGTCGGTAACTTTGAAAAGTAAAGAAAAAGATTTCATTTCTCTGAATTAAACCGTTTTCTTCTGTTTAGTTTTAAACATTTGTAACTAAGCTTGTTTTCGTTTACTATTCAAATAACTCAGTAAACAGATTTCCTTGCCATTTTGTCATTCTGTGTATGATATTTATTTATTAACATATGTTTATAGGGAGGATTTAACCCCTTGAGATGAAACATCTCATTTTCAAGGGGGTCCTCTACTACATCAATGCAGCAATGTACAAGACAGCAGATCAAAGAATACATAAATAGCATTACATCACACGCACGCACGCACACACACACACACACACACACACACACACAATGGCTCACAATGCTCAAACCCACCCAGCACAAACTCCACCACAGACATGCTATAAAGACAACCACTGCATTAGTGAAAAAACTATGAGGGACATATGCAGAAAAAATAAATAAAAACATAAAAAAATAACTCAGTGAATAAAAAGTATATGCATGACCAGTGCGGTCGAAAGTCAAGTAAACACAGTAACGTAGGCAAATGTTTTGAAGATGTTCAACCAGAGCTCTTTCGAATGTTGTAAATGAAGATATGGAGCGGAGAGGTAAGGGAAGATTATTCCAATCATTTGGATCCTTAAAACAAAAAGCATATTTCCCTACCTCTCTTTTAACTCTAGGAACAACAAAAAAGATCTGAGCATCATGTCGCAGACTGTGAAACGAGTACTGAATGTAACTTTAAATAATCTGGATAGTTAAAGTAAAAACTTTTGAAAATAAACTGAATCCAATGAAACTGTCTCCTGGCCGAAGGTACAAACCAGGACAACTGTCCATACATGTCACAACAATGAGTCCTAAATGGACAGCGTAGCACAAAACGGCAAAGACTGTTGTATGCCACATCAATAGAATGCAAACAAGAAGCAGTAGTGTTCTGATAAACAATGTCAGCGTAATCTAAAGTAGGCAGAAGCAGCTGTGTAACTCATCTCTTTCTAAACAGAAAATTAAAACAGTTAACAGATTGATAATGTATTTTAAGCCGAAAATTGAGTTTATGTATAATTGCTTGAACATGAGTTTTAAAGGATATATCAGAGTCCAGCCAAACACCAAGGTATTTACAGGTCTCAGTTGATTCCAAAGGAGAGAGTCAAGAAAACAAAGATTAAGGTGGTTTTCACCTTTATCCAAAAATTTCCTACAAAACAGTAAGGAGTAGGACTTTGTTTTATTAAGAAGTTTATTGACAGATAGCTACTGTTGAACAGAATCAAAGTCGTGTTGTAGAGAGAGGTTTATCCCAGAGATGGTTTGCTTGCTACAGTAGATAACTATCATCAGCATAAAGATGAATATTACAATCTGTGCAGCATAGAGGCATATCATTAACAAAATAGAGAATAATAAAGGTCCCAGAGAAGAACCTTGAGGAATACCCTTAGCTATTCTAGTAAAAACTGACAGCGCCTGTACAACACACACTAGTGGCGATGATGAAGATGAGTTAAACTAAAGTAGAGATGATCTTGAAAGGCCTATAGCTTGCAGTTTATCCAATGAAAGATAGTGATCAACTACATCAAACGCTTTGGAAAGGTCTAAGAAAATGGCACCAGTGCACAAATTGTCATAGAAACTAGAAAATACATCATTAGTACATTTCAGGAGCGCAGTGGTTGTCGAGAAGTGTTTTCTGAAGCCTGACTGGCACTGAGTAAGTAAATTATTATCTGAAAGATAGTCATATATTAGTCGTATAGTGCTACGTTTGTGCTGGAAGCTGCTGAAGATGGTTTGATGAGCAGCATGCGCGCTGCAGCTGGAACACAGACAGCAGCAGCGGTTAGGCAGAAATTTGGATTGTTGTCTGGGTGGAAATCGGGAGAAATTCGTAAAATTGTACTTGTACATGTGGTGTTCTCTTCCTGTGGGCAGTTTTTTGTCAAAACACAGCAATTACGCACTAATATAGTGGAAAACGCAAAAACAGACATTCTAAGAACTGCTGCAGACTAAATAAAAAAATGAATGAGAGCTATGACTTGTAATCATTTGTGATTAAAGGCTGTTTCTCTGTTTAATTTATAAACAAAGTAGAACATGCATTTGCTCTTTCCTGATGGGCCCACAGCCTATTTTTGAAAAAGCTGCTAGAAAATTACATCCACACACTTTAATGAGCATATTTCTGTAACCACAAGGTCAATTTGATTACTTTTGGTCTCATTTTGATTGATTTTAAATCTTGACATTAGCTGTACAAAGTTTGAGTTTGATAAAGTGAAGAACAATTCATAATGGAGGATAGAATGTGTGTACAATAGGGTATTCTACAGTTGACATCACCACGCAAAGGCTTCTGGGAAGGGTCATACTGATAAGCCGTATTAACAATAGAAAATATACAGTTTCAGAGCGTTTTGACATCGATATGACGGCATAAAATGGAGGAAGTTGTTTTGACAAAAAAAAACATACCAGAGAGCTTTTCTTGATGACGACCCTGCTAATTATCGATCACCAGAACTGAAGCGCTGGCTCAAATGAAAGTGAAAGTAAAAACTAACCCTCGCTAGCAGCGCTTTAACGCCATTATTCCCATCACGGCTCCTTCTTGAGTAATATAAAAATAAGTTCATTACTCAGTGCTCAAGCAACATTTTCTCAAGGTAGTTTTTTAACTGTCAGGTTATCATTTGTGTCCCTACTTTTTATATTCCACTCACCTCTGGTCAAAAGCCTTTTTCGTGGACGTTTGGGTGGACATGCTGTTTGACCCAGACGTTCAGCTGGACCGCTGCCTCATTGTTAACTCTCCTCCGTTAACAACGCTGCCTCTGACTCTCCGTTAACAACGCTGCCTCCACTCTCCGTTAACAACGCTGCCTCCACTCTCCGTTAACAACGCTGCGTCCTGCATTAATTCTCCTCCGCTGCTCCTCCTGGATAACCCCACGACTGAGAGCGTCGTTATGACCGGTGGCTGGTCATTCTCGGATGTAGGACTTTCCCCTCCAGGAAGATGTAAGTAACAAATATACGTGCTTTTCTTGATCTGCTCCACACAGTTAAAATCCGCTTGTCCAACTTAAAAACTACCACCGCTTTGCTTCTTCTGTCTTTAGCTTAGCCCGTGTAGCTTTCCAGCTGTTTCACGTGGTGTCGGCCTGAAACTGGCGTCTCCGGGTCTGCAGCGTTGACTTTACCGGCTTTGGAAAAGGGATAAAAAGTCCTCTCCAACATCCGATCTGGGCATCTAGAGTCCGATTAGCACCTCCCCCAGCAGCAGTGTTAAGTTCCTTGCTGTTTGAAAATCTTTAGGAGACGAAAAAATAACTTTAGTCAGATCAGAGCAACTCAGACCCATAGGAATCCATTATAACTGCTAGCTTATTTGTATGACCCTCCGCCCCAGAGTGCTTTGCGACAATCTATTTTTAGCTACTGTAGAAAGCTCTATTGAAAATATAAAGTTTCAGAGCGTTTTGACATCGATGTGAAGGCATAAAATGGAGGCAGTTGTTTTGATGGAGAAAAACATACCAGAGAGCTTTTCTTGTTGGTGACCCTGCTAATTATCGATCACCAGAACTGAAGTGCTAGCTCAAATGAAAGTGAAAGTAAAAACTAACCCCCGCTAGCAGCGCTGTTGTTTTAAACGCCATTATTCCCATCACGGCTCCTTGAGTATTATAAAAATAAGTTCATTACTCACTGTGCTCAAGTAACATTTTCTCAAGGTAGTTTTTTAACTATCAGGTTATCATTTGTGTCCCTACTTTTTATATTCCACCCACCTCTGGGCAAAAGCCTTTTTCGTGGACGTTTGGGTGGACATGCTGTTTGGCCAAGACGTTCAGCTGGACCGCTGCCTCCTTGTTAACTCTCCTCCGTTAACACCGCTGCCTCCACTCTCCGTTAACAACGCTGCATCCTGCATTAATTCTCCTCCGCTGCTTCTCTTGGATAACCCCACGTCTGCGAGCATCGCTAGGACTGGCGGCTGGTCATTCTTGGATGTAGGACTTTCCCCTCCAAGAAGATGTAAGTAACAAATATACGTGCTTTTCTTGATCTGCTCCACACAGTTAAAATCCGCTCGTCCAACTTAAAAACTACCACCGCTTTGCTTCTTCTGTCTTTAGCTTAGCCCGTGTAGCTTTCCAGCTGTTTCATGTGGTTTGAGGTCGCCGACTTTACCGGCTTTGGAAAAGGGATAAAAAGTCCTCTCCAACATGCGATCTGGGCGTGTAGAGTCCGATTAGCACCTCCCCCAGCAGCAGTGTTAAAGCAGCATTCCGCAACTTTGCAATTATATGGTCTTTGTCGCCCTCTAGAGGCTTGCTGCGTAACATCACTGTCATAAAATCTAATTTCTCTCTCGGGCATAAAAGGCATGTTTACATTCCTAATGTCAGGCAAAACAACGAAAACAAACTTTTCCACCTCCACACATTAAATAGTTTTATCATGACTGTATAACAACTTTATGTCGAACCAAACACAATAACCCCGGTGAAATCATTTATTACTTACCTAGCCATTAGCAGCACGGCTAGGTCAGAGTCCGTAGTTCATGCCTTTCTTTCTAAAAGAGCTCTCCAGCGAGGAAAAGACGGCCCAATAATAACTCTGGTCTTTGCTCTTGCTCTATCATGTTCTTCTTTTCTTTTCCTAGATTCCTCTGATAAGGGATTTCTAGCTTTCTTTGGTGAATCTGCCGCTGCTACAGCGAGTCTACGTTATACAATTATGGCAAGCCAAAGGTGTAAAAAAAAAAAATGCGCGTCCTAAACTGGCATTATGTCCGCCAAAACGCTCGTTCAAGACGCGCGTTTTGGTGGACATAACGCGCGTTTAGAACGCGCGCTTTTTATCCCTTTGGCTTGCCATATTCTGCCGTAAAATTCAATTCAATTTCAATTAATTTTATTTATATAGCGCCAAATCACGACAAGAGTCGTCTCAAGGCACTTCACAAAGTAAACATTCCAATACAGTTCAGTTCATTAAGTCAATCAGTAAAAAAGTTTCCTATATAAGGAACCCAGCAGATTGCATCAAGACACTGACTGTGTGTTGATACAATCCTCATACTAAGCAAGCATGTAGCAACAGTGGGAAGGAAAACTCCCTTTTAACAGGAAGAAACCTCCAGAGGATCCTGGCTCAGTATGAGCAGCCATCCGCTACGACTCACTGGGGATTGAGAAGACAGAGCAGGCACACGCACACCCCACACCCACACCCACACACACACCATATATATCAAGTAGTGTTTCTATGGCTACACTGTGATTTCTTAGTAGAAGTTCTATTTAGTGAGAGAAACTTTATTGTCTTTATCTGAGTGAATCTATAATTAATTCAATAGGTGAACTAATAGTAGCACATTCTATGTTAAAGAAAGTGAGATGTAATATCAGGAGAGGGAGAATGTTCAGTGGTTGGCAGCAGTGTGCCAGCCGATGGCCCCCTCCATGAGGCCACCACAGCTCAGCAGAACGCCAGTGTAGCTTCTTCTGGGGAGAAAAACACTTAGAGAGAAAATAAAGTTAACAGCTGAAATAACAGGAAATAATGCAATTAGAGAGTGGTGGTAGAAGAGAGTAGCAGAGTGTGGAAAGTGGTCAGTATGTCCTCCAGCAGTCTAAGCCTATAGCAGCATAACTACAGAGACAACTCAGGATAAAATGACACCCAGTCAGTACTTCCGGCGCTACCCGAAGCACAAAAATTGTATAGTGCAGTAAAGAGACGTGGGACCCCCCAACACTATCACAGGTATGAAAATGAACATAATAGATAATAGTATGATGCAAAAACTTTACAAAAAAGCATAATTTTAAGGTGTAAAAGTTGCGGAATGTTGCTTTAAGTTCCTTGCTGTTAGAAAATCTTTAGGAGACGAAAAAATAACTTTAGTCAGATCGGAGCAACTCAGACCCATAGGAATCCATTATAAATGCTAGCTTACTTGTATGACCCTGCGCCCCAGAGTGCTTTGCGACAATCAATTTTTAGCTACTGTAGAAAGCTCTATTAGGTTTTTAGCAGCGTTAGAGACAGAAATGTGGCTAAAACCCCACAATCATGAAGCAGGATTTTCAGTCACTCTTTTGGTTGTAGTTTTAGTTGTGTTTGGAGAATGTAAAAAAGATTCTGCAGTGTCTTAAACGATATTTATTGATATTTGGGACATGCTGCTAAACTTCAAAGTCCCTAATTGGGGTTGCCATTTTATGGACAATGTCGGGTTATTGGCAAATTGTCAGGTACGTGGCAAGATGTATTGGCCCGACATTTTGCCAAGACCCTGACATTGTCGGGCCAAAGGCCATACATCTTGCCAATAACCCGTAAAATGGCAATGGGGGCTGGGTGGAAAGGTCTGGTGGGCTGGATGTGGCCCGCGGGCCGCCATTTCAGGTTCACTGCTCTAGTGTCTGTTATTATTTATGTGGTAAAAGCAAAAGTGAAACTTCTCTCCTCGCTGTGCGTTCGTCTTTTTAACACCTTAATCTAACTGCTGAAATGTCTCCTCAGCCTTCATTAGTGTCTACAGGAGCGGTTCATCACTAAATCCAACAAATCAGCTGTGTTCATGATCTAAAACATACTGGAAGCAGACTGCAGCACCAGTATGTAAGTCCACAGGTGGCGGGCCGCCACTCTGAAGTTGCAAATGCAGTATTCTGGCCACAGAGGGCGGTGGGGGTCTGAGTGAAGTTTCATTAATTAACATTTCACTAACCTTGTAAAGGGTCATTTTAGCACACACTGGCTCAAGAAGATGGTTTAAAAATGTGAAAAGGTTGCATAGTATGGCTTTAAATGACTGCATAAGAGAAGCAGCCCAAAATCACTCGTGATTCTTTCTCTCCTATTTTCAGGTAAGGTGATGAAAATATTATCTATTTGTAATCTGTATGTTTCTAAGATGTTTATATGGATAAACTATTGATGTTTTGTGACTCGAAGAAGTATTTTATGTTAGTTTTATGAGTAGTCGGACCACGTTTGGGTGTTTCAGCCGTGTGCTACATGATAGCCATTTAGCTAACTGTTGGTACTGGAAACAACTGGTTTTATTAGTGCAGAATATAATATATTCAGTAATTTTGTATTATTTTGTTTTAATAATTGGCCCTTTCCACTGTGTGACGTTAAGCAGCATGGAATGTAAAATATTGATGTTCATTCTTCATTGCATTAAATGACTGCATGAGAGAAGCAGCCCAGAATCACTCTCGTGATTCTTTCTCCCGTTTTCAGGGGTGTAACAGAATCACCTGTTCACCAGGTTTTCAAGTTCTGCAGAAGCTCGTTAATCTAATTAAAATGTAATGTCGTTTGTTGACTTCCTGTCCAGTGTTAAAAATTGGTTCAACTTCATATAATGAGGAGAATCCCCACCTCTGCTCATGGCTCCTGCTTTCGCTGACCTTACATATATTTTATTGTTTCATGTTTACGGACATTTTGATATTTTAATGTGTATATAGCCGTTTTCTAGACATGCACTGTACATACTTGAATATTAAATGCTTAAAACATGTCAAACTTTATTTTACTTTTTTGTTTTGTTTTTTGCAGTGCAGCACTGGTAAAGTTAAGCAGTGCAGTGTCAGATTCTGCAATTTATGGACAAATGTGCTTAAAGGAAAATAAGCAAAACCCTTTCAGACTTCTGCTGATGTCCATTTATTTAAAATCCTTTATAAAAAAGTTTAACGTGAGTAAATTAACTTGGTCATAGTTTCATTTGGCACAATTACATCAATTAGAAGAATCTCACCTGGTTACAGCTGTCAACACCAACTTGAATAAATCTTTATGATTAGTGCGAACAAAAACATCCTGACAGCATAATGCTGATCAGTGGTATTACATCACACCACTGCAGCAGTTATGTTCTTAAAGCCAGGGTTTGGAGAAAAGTCTGACATTCTCACATCCTTGTGCAGCAATTACAATTTTGTCACAGTGAGGTTAAAATGTTTTCATTTACAGTCATCATGGACAGTGCAAATATGCAAGCACCCCTTCCCCACAATAATAGAAAAACAAAATAAAGATATAAAAGAAAGGCGGAACATGGGATCCTTTATGTTCCTGGATGTTTGTTCCTAATGTTTCCATTCCTCTGTTACTGAAGTGGCTTCACTATCTTCATTGAGATGTAGTTCTGGAATAAAGCAAAAATAAAGTTATTACTGCTCCGTTGTGTAGAAATAGCAAAACAAAGAATGGGTGAGTCATCCATTCTTACTGGTAAAGAGTACAACAAGATGGCGAGGAAGAGAACCACGATGATGAGGATGATGAGTCCGAGGAAAATCCACTTGAATCTTTTCCACACAATGAACTTCATGGTTTTGCATGGGTTTGTGAACCAAAAGAAGGATGTTTCTGGGCGGCTAGTGGGTTTTAGGGTGTGAAACAAAGCAAATGTTACAGCTGGTGCTGGACTTAACAGGAATTTGCTCAACAGTGTGAACAGGCTGCAGGAAAACTGGAAACTAACCGAGCTCATCTCCTTGAATACATTTAAAACCAGACTGAGAGCCCTTGAGACAGATTCCCTGTGTTGTAACTGCCTTCTGTAATTCTGTACATAACATGTCTGTGTAACTGATACATTTTTGTAACTGTAACTTTTGCTGCCTCTTGGCCAGGACTCCCTTGAAAATGAGGTTTTTAATCTCAATGGGACCTTCCTGGTTAAATAAAGAATAAATAAGATAAAAAATAAAACAGATCAGGCTGGTTTCTTACTTGGGAGGGTTCAGCTTTGGGTTCATGTTGGGTTCTTCTCTTCCTTTTCCTGCTGGTCTCTCGTCTGCCTCTGCTTCATTCACAATCTCCAGAGTCATCTCCACTTTACCCTGCAAACACCAGAAGAAGAAACATAACATAGATTATAGGTTCAAAGAAGTTTATTCTTTCCCAATGTCTCAAAGAACAAGTCACCCCTAAAACAACTTGTTTCGCTGATAAACAGTATAAATTAGAGTTTACAGTTTTTTACAGACGCTAGGACACATTTCTCAATACTTAGGTCGCGTTTGCAAAACTCTTCACACAGTGGGCACAACAGAAGTCTATGTGGGCTAAACTGAAGATCAATTATCATGGATTTGGCACAAAATGCATTCAATGACTACATCTCTCAAATGTCATGAAGTCTTTTCTCACTCAGACACAAGAACTGCCAAAACTCTTTGTACAAACAGGACATTTTACACGTGCTTACATACTGTTTACAAAACTGTTAAACTTATGTTCAAAACAATAACATGATGCAAAACTGAATAAGAGCAACATTCAACAGCAATATTTTATTGTAACATATTTTAAATCTAAAAATGCAGTTTAACCAGCCACAGCTGATTCTCATTGTAGATGAACATCTGCAGGTGTTACTCTTTCAATTTCATTACAAAAGGAGACAACTGCTGAATAGGTTTGTATTGTGATGTATTTTGGAATTACTTAGTGCAAACAAATAAAATATACAAACAACATAAAATATTGACAAATTCTGCATCATCTATTGCAGTTATAAACAATATATATTGCAATTCTAAACAGAGATGTGTCCTTGTTTTACACAAGAAGTCACTGTAATGCTACATGTGGTTAATGTTTTTTAGGTATTTGTTTTGTGGTTGACAAAGTGTGTTTGTTGTCAACCTTTGCTAGTGTTGTGGAAGAATGAGTTGATTTGAGACCTGAATGAAGTGTTTTGGTAGTTGTAGTGCATTTTGAATGTGAAATGAACTGCTTCGCCAAGCTGAAAGTCAGTTAGGAGAACTGTGTGAAGAGTTTTGTAAAAGTATTGAGAAATGTGTCCTAGCGTCTGTAAAAAACTGTAATATTGCTGTAGAAATAATCATTTTGGCATTTTAGTGCATCTTATTTAAAATGTATAAATTCAGTCTAAAACCGTCATTATTCAGGTTAAAACTCTGCTCTGATTTTGAATCAGACTTTTTAGCCACTTGCTAATTGCTAAGATGTACTAAGTGACGTTGCCTGTCCCATATAAGATGGGACAGCCACGCACTGCACTAGAACGTAGCCGAGTCTCGGCCGTGCCTCCGGCTGGCTCGGCCACTCACGAGCGGATATGAAACGATTCGGCTCAAAGCCGCTCGCCTCCTCAAAAAAACATCCTCCTCCCTTTCTTCTAGTGAACAAGGTGGAGCGAATACCCTCCAGCCTGTTGCTGTTTCTCTGTTGGCTCGTCCAACTGAGGGACGAGTCTGATCTATGTGTGTGTGTGGTGGTGGCAGGCATTGAGGAGGGTGCTGTCAGTTACTGCTTCAGCGCTGCTCTCTCGGTCCGCCAGGTGACGCCTCCTTTAGGCGCATTTTTCAAACAGGAAGTGTGGGTGGAGTAAGACTCTGATAGCGGGGTGACTCCCTCTTTAAACATAAAAAACCTATTCCTGATTAATAATTGGCCCCCTCAAATTAAACACAAGCACAGTAAAAGGGTTTAAAACTTAAAATGGAAGTAATTTTTAACATGTTTTCACTTGGCCAGTGTGAAAAATTATTATTTTCTGAAATGATCTGTAATGACTCAAGTCCTTTATGATCAAATGTGTCAAAGTTATTGAGCTTTTAAATGAAAAAAGAAACATCGTCATACAAGTCTCAAACTGCTACATGTCAGTTTCTGACCAGCGTTTAAACTAAATAACCAGCCTTTAGAAGGTGTTCATCTCTGTTTCACTTACCCCCAGGACCTTCTTGCCATCCTTTTCGATGGAGCAAGGCCACCAGCCTCTGACTGACTGCTGAGCAAACAGAGACTTGGTGTTCTCCACCTTGTTTGGTGTTCTAACATCGTGGTTTTCCATCATCTTCAGGGAGCATTTTTCAGGGGTCTTGGCAGGAGGAACCAGCTTGCTCAGATCCACGTCCAACACACCTGGGATCACAAAACATTGAAATTAATGAGCAGTGCGTGACCACAGCTCCCAGTTACAGGAATGATACTGGTTCTTACCCAGGTAATCATCCAGTGAGAATTTGTCATTATCCCATATTTGAACAATCAGCCTGGGGGGAATCCTGAACTCAGTTTTGTCAAGACTCCAAAAGTGTTCCTGAAAAACACATTTAAAGTGAACTAAACCAAAACAATCATGTCTCAGTTTGACCAGCTCAGTGGCTAGTGGTATGAGTGTGTGTGACAACTAGTGGGACTGAAATCATCTCTCGGTATTAAACTAGCAGGCCTCACCTTCTTGGACACAAGGCAGAGTTGTTCAGCTGGTAGGTATTCAAAGCCAAAGACAAACCGCCAGTTGAAGTTACCGTCTCCATCCAGGGATCTGTAGTGGACGTCTGTCTTCTGCTTGTCTTCCTCCATGCCTGGCATCCAACTAGAACCAGGAAAACAGGTCAAGTCTTTTAAAATGACTTCAAAGAGAAACAAACCAGCAAGAGAGATTGGAACTAAAAATGTGCAAACCCTTTGACGTAGATGTCACTCATTTGTTCTCCAGTGATGCTGGTCTCATCCAGAGTCACTTCTGTGGTGTTCCAGACAACGGCACGCAGGAAATACCTGAGTAGTCATAGCGCTGATGTTAGCTCACAGCAAACATCTATATTTAAGAAAGAGTTAAAATCCCAGAATTTACTTCTTGGCCTTTCGTGGTGTGATGTCAAAGGGAGGACCAGGAAGTCCAATGCTTTTTGGGAAAACATCCACCCACATCTGAAGCCTTCCCTAAAACCAATTTAAACAAATGTTATTGCTAAGAGTGGTTTTCAGTACACACCTGGACAGGTTGAGCTGTCTAACCTGAGAGAGATTAGGCTGGAAGGAGCTGTAGAGGGTTCTGGTCTCCACATGTTCAGGGACAAGTTTGTGTGTTCTGAGAACGTGGAGACAGAGTCGTTCATGAGGCGGACCCATGTGCTGATGGATTTCCTGGTTGGTTTCTTTATGATAAAACATATTGTACACTCGAGTTATTTGGCAATAGTAGTGTAAGTAACTATGATCATTTTAGGGAATTGAGGCCTTACCAAACTGTGCCAGAGTGTATTCTTTCCCATTGAAAGTGAGTGATGTCCCGTTGTCTTCAGTCCTGGGTTTGGACAGTCCTTTAAGACGAGCCAGGTTCTCAAGAATCTGAGATGGCTTCAGCTGGTCCCGCCACTGGTTGACACCAGAACTGAGATAACGGGAGATGAACATTAATACATCTGTATCACTAGCTGTTCATGGAAAAATATCCAACTTTTTGCAGTGCTGGCCAAACGTCATGAAACATGAAACAAATGTAATAAAACTTTTAGAAAATCTTAATTGGATGACAGACTGCTGGTTCCTGTGTTCAGCAGCCTCGCTTCTGTCAGTGTGCCCCAGGGCAGCTGTGGCTACATTGTAGCTCACCACCACGTATGAATATGTGTGTGTGTGTGTGTGTGTGTGTGTGTGTGTGTGTGTGTGTGTGTGTGTGTGAGAATGATTTGCTGCAGTGTAAAGTGCTTTGGAGTCCTCTGACTCAGAAAGATGCTATACAAATGCAGGTCATGTATCATTTTTCATTATCATTTAGCGTCAACCCAGTTAGCTAAACATCTTAGAATTCAACATGGCCAACACAGTTAATCTTAGCCAATCTTAAACACTCAGTCCTGTTCACAAGTACTGAACTAAGATGTCATGTGAGTCACTGGAAGGTATTCCCAACACTCTGAAACAAAAAAATCAAGCAAGATCTTGCAATATTGCATGAGGTAGTGAAAAAGGTGACCATAACTTATTCATTCCTCAACTCAACCTAGTGTACATCTGTGGCATTCGAGGTGGTGGTTGATCTTCATTCCTCAAACGAAAGGCCGTTATAATTCATCCTGTTTACCCAGATGTGTTTTGACAGTAAAGTACTAGACAGCGTACCATATGGTAAGGTGTCACATTTGACAAGGTTAAAAGCAGATGTGTTTTCCTTACATGCAGTGGGTTTGTGGAAGACCACAGTATGAGTTATATCGAGACAGGAAGCGGTTCTCCAGGTCAATCACCGTCTCGCCAACCTTGTCATCACGAGTCAGGAGATCGTAGTCGTAGACTGAGATTTTAAGGTCCTTGTCTTGGGGCAGGAAACATGTCATCTCAAACATCCTAAACAACATAAAAGGTTGTAAAACATTAAATTAGCAGCTTTATGCTCCCAGGAAACAACTTTTGTTGTTTAAAGTAAGTCTGACCTTCCAAACACAGGGTCTAGGGTGTTGGGTAAGTAATTGTCTCTGTCATCGATTGAGTTTCTTCCCACTGATAGTTTTATGTAAGGGTCACACTGAGGAGAGAAGGTAAGTTTGAGACATGGATGACATAATATGTAGGTTTTATTTTTGTTTGTAATACAGATTCATTCTCACCCTGCCATTATTGTCTTTGGGCTGCAGGTTGATAGCCCGAACCACATAAACCCTGACAAGACACTCCTGAGGGCCACTCTCTGGCAGCTCTCTGAACTGACGGGGTGGTGCAGCAACACCTGGGTCATCAGGTAGGGGATACACCCTGAAAGCCCCCTGGTAATAGAGGAACACTTCACTGAATCCAGAATATTCAATTAAAAAATCTCAAAAGTTCTGATGAACAAGCTACCTTGAACTCCCCCACCACGGAGGGGTCATCGTCTCCATTTTCATTCTTGCCTCGCTGCAGTTTGAAGGTGTCGCAAAAATCCGTCAGGCCTTTAAATTCTGGGACATTCTCCAACTCACACTCATACACCTGAAAATTAACACCCAGATTTGAGTAATCTGCCACCACAAAAGCAAAAATTTATAGCACTTTTTTCCCCCAACTTACTTTGAGGGTGTCATAGCCTTTTTGTAGGTATGGTCCACATTTCTCCTGATCTCCAACAGAGGCGTAGAACTTACTCCACCAATCAACTGTTTCCTTTTCCTACAGGTATTAAGGCATCACATTAAAACCTCGCACAAAGCTCTAAAATTGGAATGAAAATTAAAAATCTTAATCAATAAATATCTTCTTTTCTCTCACCTTCTCTACATGCTTTGGAGGAACAGGCAAGTGACAGAAAAACAGAAAATAAGTCACAAACATATTCATAAACATCCGTTACGTTGAATACAAACATAAAGGAGCGCACAATGCAGAAACATTAGAATGGTTGGCAGGAGCTGAAGTGTCGTAGAGACAGAAGCAATCAGTTTTGTGATCTGCATCAATTTAGTTAAAAAGAGCAACAAACAATTTTATCACAGCAGGACGTTTGTAGCTTTTAAAATCTGCTGTCAAAATCAGCTTCTTTCAGTAACTTTTCTCCTCTCAACATCCACCATAAGAGGAAAAGGATTAGAAATGAAGACATGTTAAGCCTCAAGTTGAATGCTTTTTGTTCGGTTCTAATTAGCTTAACATTTTGTAAAATTAGCATCAATTCCATAAAAATGTTTTTATTTGAATGCCAAAATCTGAATAATTTGATTTCCCTTCTTGGCTGCAACAATTTCAACAGCAGGTTGTAAATTGCCACAATCCCAATAGTTGCTTGAAATGATGACATAAAAATAATTTCAGATAACTACTTAGTAACTGTTGTTTATATGAGGATTAAACAGATTTCTTACAATATTTAAATGTTTTTAATAGAAATAAAGACTAAAGTTCCACAACCAAAATGTTCCGTTTGTCTTGTTTGAGAATAACACCAAGGTTATTTTAACCAATTAAACTACCTCTTCATACATAGACGTAAAGTCTCAGTTTTTACGCCCTTGCTGTGGCTGAAATGATTAACCCTTTAGCCCGAGGGTTCCAGATAAGTTATGTACACTGCTCAAAAAAATAAAGGGAACACTTCAACAACACAATGTGACTCCAAGTCAATCACACTTCTGTGAAATCAAACTGTCCACTTAGGAAGCAACATTGATTGACAATCAGCTTCACCTGCTGTTGTGCATATGGAATAGACAACAGGTGGAAATTATAGGCAATCAGCAGGACATCCCCAATAAGGAAGTGGTTTTGCAGATGGTGACCACAGACCACTTCTCAGTTCTTCTGCTTTCTGGCTGATGTTTTGGTCACTGTTGAATGCTGGTGGTGCTTTCACTCTAGTGGTAGCATGAGACGGAGTCTACAACCCACACAAGCGGCTCAGGTAGTGCAGCTCATCCAGGATGGCACATCAATGCAAGCTGTGGCAAGAAGGTTCGCTGTGTCTGTCAGCGTAGTGTCCAGAGCATGGAGGCGCTACCAGGAGACAGGCCAGTACATCAGGAGACGTGGAGGAGTCCGTAGGAGGGCAACAACCCAGCAGCAGGACCACTACCTCTGCCTTTGTGCAAGGAGGAACAGGAGGAGCACTGCCAGAGCCCTGCAACATGACCTCCAGCGGGCCACAAATGTGCATGTGTCTGCTCAAACGGTCAGAAACAGACTCCATGAGGGTGGTATGAGGGCCCCACGTCCACAGGTGGGGGTTGTGCTTACAGCCCAACACCGTGCAGGACGTTTGGCATTTGTGACAGAGTCTGGAGACGCCGTGGAGAACGTTCGGCTGCCTGCTACATCCTCCAGCATGACTGGGTTGGCAGTGGGTCAGTAATGGTGTGGGGTGGCATTTCTTTGGGGGGGCACAGCCCTCCGTGTGCTCGCCAGAGGAAGCCTGACTGCCATTAGGTATCGAAATGAGATCCTCAGACCCTTGTGAGACCATATGCTGGTGTGGTTGGCCCTGAGTTCCTCCTAATGTAAGACAATGCTAGACCTCATGTGGCTGGAGTATGTCAGCAGTTCCTGCAAGATGAAGGCATTGATGCTATGGACTGGCCCGCCCGTTCCCCAGACCTGAATCCAATTGAGCACATCTGGGACATCATGTCTCGCTCCATCCACCAACGCCACGTTGCACCACAGACTGTCCAGGAGTTGGCGGATGCTTTAGTTCAGATCTGGGAGGAGATCCCTCAGGAGACCATCCACCACCTCATCAGGAGCATGCCCAGGAGTTGTAGGGAGGTCATACAGGCACATGGAGGCCACACACACTACTGAGCCTCATTCTGACTTGTTTTAAGGACATTACATCAAAGCTGGATCAGCCTGTAGTGTGTTTTTCCACTTTAGTTTTGAGTGTGACTCCAAATCCAGACCTTTATGGGTTGATAAATCTGATTTCCATTGATAATTTTTGTGTGATTTGGTTGTCAGAACATTCAACTATGCAAAGAACAAAGTATTTAATAAGAATATTTCATTCACTCAGATCTAGGATGTCTAATTTTTGTGTTCCCTTTATTTTTTGAACAGTATAAAACCACATTTTTTGTGACAACTCCAATGAAGGTTAAGAGCAAAGTGATGACATCTTAAAAGCTTGTTAGTGGATCAACTGATTTTGAAGCAATCATTGGTGTGATTGATTAGATCTGTGGATTATAAATTTTAATAACTAATCATACATACAAAGCAGGAAGGAGGGGAAGTCATTTTGCTGACAGCTGCTGACATGCTGTACACAAACTGCAAGCCAGAGCAATTATGTAGGTCAAATTTGACTTGAAAGTCAAATTTTGTCTTGAGAGAACAGTGATAACATGAGATGGAGTTTACCTGAGCTTCAAGCAGTGGTCTTGTCTCCTCCATGGTAATGGAGACATCTTTAGGAGGTGAGCTCATCATCAGAGCCACTAATGACAGAAAAATGAGTTACTAGTTAGTTCTTTAATCTTTATGATTTAGCTGTTTTTTGTAGCTGTGCTCACTCTTGGAGGCCCTGGCTCCCTCTGAAACAACGACATACGGGTCACATCTGAACTCCTCCAGAGATGTGATGGTACACTGACCCACCACCGGTTTCCTACCAAATGGACGGTGGTCAATCACCTTCAGCACAATGGGAGGAGTGTACATCTCATTCTTTGGAAGGAGCTAAATGGAGAGTAAAAAAACAATCATTTAAGTTATGCTTTTAGGAAAAGATAGGTCAGGAATTATTGACTTTTTTATTTGAAAGTCCGTTTTTATTCTTCAAACAAATACAAGTCCTTCTGTACAATAGCTTTAAAGTATTTTTGTTTTTCAACACCTGTTTGCCAGAAGGGATTTTTCCAGCCATGTTGAACTAATTTTCTGTTTCAAAGTTATAAATAATATCGTACTTTGATGATTAATTCCTCTATTTTTAATTAAAACAATAGTTCCCTTATGCCAGCATGTGGTGTGGACTAATGAGTACTAGACCACCTCTAGTTCATATTGTAGCGTGTGACAAGGCCTTTTTAATGGGTAAAAGGTCAAAGACCTCTGTCCATCTCACTGGAATATCGTTCCAACAGCCTTGCCATCTGAGACAAGATGGCTCCTACAATTTGTTCACTCTGCAGGAGCTCAAGGCTGCAGTCCACTTGGAGCCAAACTCTCATCTATCAGCTTTAATAAAAGAATCCTTTTGTCTCATAAAACGATTCCTTTCAATTACAGGATTGAAGAAGAAATGTTTTCTGAATGATTTAATGCCTTAACTGCTTTAAAGTAATAATGGTTTATTATTAGTATATTTACATATTAATATCACTTTATTAATAAATGAATGTTGAATCTATTTTCTTAAGAAATAAGTCTTTCTAAGTTTCTGAGTAAAGGTGGTGTCTGAGAGTTTTTGTAGAGGCCCTTTTTGCACATGTCAAAGTTCTAAACAACTAATGATAAAAAGAGCTGACACTTCCTATTCGGGGCAAGACTTACCCTAAACTTATCTTCCTATGGGAGTCAAGCCAGACTTTCCAGTGGAATATTTTTAGTGAAATTAAGAACCATCCTTTTGAAACAAACAATTCAACCGGCAACCTCATCAGCCAGGAAACCGATAGCTGGCAAGCCCAGATGATCGTTTGGCCACCTGAGGAGAGTCAGAGGGAGCTGCACCTGTGACATCCAGAAGTCAACACCTTGTGCCGAGGGGCTTCACCAGCTGGACCTACGGGAAACCTCTACACCAGGGTTGGTAGCCTTGCTCAGGCATCGGTGAACATAACTGATAATTTGTTAAACCTAAACAATAGTAACAGCCAGCTTAGTTGGTTGTATAAATAGATGACTAATAACAATTGTAATATGTATAAATTATGTAATGTAATTGAACATGTATGGCGAAGGACTGACTGTTGTCACTGCTCAGAAGTGGATGGTTGATAGTGTTGGTGGGAGGAGTACGCTGGTCAACATCAAGTCTTTGTTGATTGCTCAGTAGAAGAATGGGCAAAGGAATGACAAAAATGATTAATTCATCAAGTTTATATAATAAATAACGAGATAGCTATATTGTTGTACGTGTCCCTAGTGAGTGTCCTTATCAGTTTTGTTATGGGTTGAACTGTTTGGTGTATAAGATAAATATATTATGGTCTACACTACACTATATATTATTTATGTGTGTCCTTACAACATACTAAATTGGTACTATTACACTACAATGTAAATTATTATAGACCGTAGTGAAATTACTGCATCATTCTAAATTTGTTCAAAGTTGATGATGATTAATTGCATTTAAGGTATTGTATATTGTTGGTATGGGTGATATATATTATTCCAAACTCTACTATTTATTATATTTTATTCTGTGTATTATGTAAATATGGCAATGACTGTCTGATTCTCAAGTAAAAATAGTAGCAACATATAATTTATAATTTATTACAAATCGAAAAGGGGTGGGAGTAAATAAGTTATCTTCATCCCACTCCTTATATATATATATATATATATATATATATATATATATATATATATATATATATATATATATATATATAGTTTTGTCTTGTTTGTTTTGTTTTTCTGCATTTAGAAAATCCAGCTTGAATAGACCTCTGCATGCTAGAATGTTGTTGAGCATATTTACACATGTAAATATCTGGAGAGTTCCATGAATATAACTGTGTTTTAAGATGAGTTAAACACTTTCATCTAGGCTGGGCTCAGACTAGCTGTTAGCTCATCATTCCTGTAGGACATAAGCACGATTTCTCCAAACGGAGTCTTTTCAGGAAGCCATCTGCAAATGTTTGGGAAGTGTAAATAGCTTTTAAACCTTTAGTTTCCAGTAGCTTGTTAAACACGCTCATTACCACTTTGATGAAGAGGACAGAGCTAGGGAAGTTTGGGCTCTTTTTCATGTTCTTGATAACTGCTGACTCCACCCTCTGCCCCCCACACTCCACCACGAGACTGGGGGAGGACACTGAGGCCAGCTGGTACGGCTTCATGTTTCTCAGGCCCCATGCGAGAATCTAAAAGCAAAAACACACCAGAGAAATGATATAAAGAGGCAAGGTGTCTATTGATTATGTGGTGTGTGAGGCTGATTATTACCTCCACAGCAGTGAGCTGAACCACAGGACGAATACCCTGAGGAACCATGTAGAGGTCCTTGGCTCTCTTTGAAGGTAGCAGTGGAAGATCTGTCTCATCTGACTTCAAGGACAGAAAGACTCTTTTAATATTTTAATTAAAAATAAAGAAAAATATATAAAGTGTATAATGTCATCTTTTTCACTTTTCACATTCCTGAAATGTTCTTGAGATTTTCCAGAACCACAAGAGTTTCAAAAGCCCTTTTTCAACAGCACTACTCAGCGTGACTCGGACGGGTTCAGTTTCGGACTGACAGTCTTTTCAGCAGTTCGGTATTTCCTCCCAATGTTTTAGTACCTGCTTCGTTGTGGCTCCTAGAAGGTATGTGTTGTATCCAGCATGTTTTAGTTGTTTTCCTAATCCAACACACTTGACGGATTGACCTTCACCTGTTCAGTAATTAAGTAAATTTTATTTGTATAGCACTTATCACAGAAAAAGAATCACAAAGTGCTTCACAAAGATCAACAAAACAAATCATAAAGTCATCATAAAATGATCTTGAAACAAAATAACAGAATATCATAAAATCGATTAAAATCAGAAAACAGAAAGTCAAAGTCAGGCTCTGCAGAAGCCTGTTAACCACCTGCTGATTAAAATCAGGTGTGTTGAAGCAGGAAAACAGTAAACCATGCTGGATACCGACCCTCGGGGAAGGGATTTGGGGATCACTGCTATAGACTAGAATGGATTCTATTTGAAGCCGCTGCCGTTCCGTGTCGCTGATGCCTCCAGTGTGGATTTGGGGTGAGTCTGAGTTTTAGTTTTTTTATTCTGTAGTCTGAGTCAGGTGGTATAAGTTGCCAGACAGTTATCCTGTGCATTAACCCACCAACTCACTTGGAGTGTGGGCCAGAATGAGGATCATACCAAACAAGTAAAAAAAAAAATCAACATTTGGAAGGATGTTTAAGTAATGAAAATGTTAAGTTAAAGTTTAAAGGAGTTAACAGCTACATATTTAGTAAAAATGAGACAGAAGATTTAGTTATTTTTTTCTGAGTTAGTGCAGACCTTTTGGAACGACACGTGGAGCCGGCTGCTGTCCATTAAAATCCAGTTGCCCCCTTTGCTGATGACAATTATCACACTTGGTGCTTTTATTCTGAATAAACAAGTGGATTTTATGTTCAAATTTATTTTAATGGGCACCTTTTTAACTACAAAGTCAGATTTTTAAAAACTAAACCAAATTTTAAATACTGGAAATACTATTTCATTTAGTCTTTGAAGCTGTTGAAAAAAGTGTCAACTAGTAATTTTTTCACACACAAGTTGTTCTCTCTAGATGTGTTCACCACTTTGTTTTGTTTATTCATATATTTGATTAACTTTGTTTTAAAACGGTTTTTAAAAAGTCATTTTCTGATAAAAATGAGCTTTTTGAACTTTTACATCGGTAATTATTTTGTTGTAAATTCTTGAAACCCAGCTTAAGTTTTTTTCCAGAGTTTCTTTCAATATAATGAATAAAAATAAAAGAAAATAGAAAAAGTTGTAGCTATAAAGCTCTAGTGAACCTTTTTTAAAAACAGGAAAGAATATTTTGGCTAAAAACTTCTTCTCCCTCTCAATGCCAGTTGGTGGCAGTAAAGCACAGATTTGTTGTCTGGCCACCGCCATTATGGTCCAAGAGGAAGTCAATGGGCCAATGAGGGAGGGGGTAGGGAGAGGACAAAACAAACCAATCACAGGACAGAGCAGCAGATCAGCCACAGAGCTGCCAAAGTGCCAAAAGGCCCAACAGCTGCCGCATGCACGTTTTCCTCTGCCGTGTGCTCGTTGGCCAACGCGGGCACCCAGGTTTGTCACTTGTGCACATCCTTGTGTGCTCACAAACAGTTTGCTCTCTCACAGTGAACAAATGCTCTCTTGACATGTATATTTTCACTTGAGATGTTCTAACTTCCTCGTGCCAGTCGCGCGCAGAATGCACGTGCACGTGTTTTGGCACCCTCCTGACGCCATAAGTATGTTTAAGATCACAAACGTTGATGTGCTGTGTTGTGTTTCTGTGTAGCACAGAGCACCTCACTGTCATGGTCTGAGGTGAGTGAGTGCTTAATTGCAGGTGGACGATGCCGTAGAGCGGGCAGCTGCTGCTGATCATCCAATCAACCGGTCTGGTATAAAGGAGGGAGTGAGACAACAGCACCTCGCTGGATGAGTCACTAGCCTCTTACCCTCTCGAGCATTTCAAGCTGGTTTTTAAGACTCAAGCTGTTATTCTTGTTCCTGCTTCCAGGTACCCTCACCATCTCCACCTCTCCAGCCATAAACCTCTGGACATCACTCGACCACATCTCCACCAGCTCTGCCAGACTGTCCCGCTCTCCACCGCTCACCTGTCCCCTCCTGGACCCCCTCTTGAGTCTGGCCACTGCCTCTGACCTGACCTCTCCCTCCCGAGCTTGTCATCCCTGCTGTAATCGTAAGCCCTCTCCTCTTGTTGCCATCATCCTCACTCAAGTCGTGTCCAGCCACTAACACATCTGTGTTGCAGAACCCCGCTCAAGACCGAGCCGCACAATCTCCGCCTCACTTTGACAGCGCTCCCTAAGTTCCCCGTTTTCAAAATAAATTTTATTTGAGTGTGTGATTGATTCTGCATGTCTTGGGTTAGGAAACTACCACAACACTCACACTGTTTACTGATCACCTTGTGCTAAGTGACGGTGTTGGCAAGGAAAACCAACAACATGAGCCGTGTTACCCACGCTGAACCAAACCGTTTTTAGCTGAGTAGTTCTGTTGGCAAAAGGAATAAAAATGATAGAATTGAGGCCTAAATAATCAGATTGTGTATTATGTGCTGTAAAACTATCCAATTTTATGGTACTTTAATTGCAAACCTTGTCTTTAAGAATGAGTTCAGCAGCTACAAGTGCCTCCCCGGCCTTATTCCCCTTCTGGATGACAGGATGCCACAGCAGCTTGGGCAACTGATCCATGCCAGATTTCAGCCGTACCAAGGGGGTGAAAACACTGCGGCCCAGCATCTCATCTTTGCCCTGCAAAGAGGATCACATGTTCTTTGTCTGCCATTATTAAGGGGAAAAGGCCTTTGTGGGCTGTGTCAGCCTTGTCATGACCTAACCTGCCTTCAAATATGGCCTTTGAAGGATGCAACCCCTGAATGTGGAAACAGATTTAATCAGCGGTAGATGTTCACATAATGAATACTTTCTGAATCATCCAGTAGCTGATGAAATATTTTGCTAACAGACAGATGGGGTTGCTAAGGTTTCTGGAAACGATCTTGCACAGTTTGTAGAGCTCAGAGTTTGATGTCTGCCTTTTAGCTACAGGAAATTAAAATTAAAATGTTCTCCTAAAAAAATGAAAGGAAGGGAAACATGAAAAAGTACATTTACAAACAGAGGGGAGCCTTTGCAAAGAAATGCAGCACCACACACGTCTACCATGTCTCGACATAGTTTTTAAGAGATTTTTGGGTGCATTCATTGAAATTTCACCTACATTGCACAGCAGGCGTACGTTACCCTCAACCTACCACCTGGTCGTTGTCATAGAACTCCAGCACCACATGAGGTGGATGCTCAGCGATGACCTGGGGGTCTCCATAAATCTCTATGCTGTTGAAAATCAGGGTTTGGTCCCACGTTGGGTTCAGCGTTGCTTTGAGCTTCTCTGTTGTTTTACTAACGTGGAGGAAGGAGACGTGCGCGTACGGGTCTGTGATGCAAAGAAAGTAATATTTAGGAAGCACTTAAAGTTAATAGTATATTCACTGGAAAATAATTTCATCATTAATTATATTTAAACATTTTACCAGAAAAGCTATCTTTGTCCATAGACATCAGGTTTCTTGCCTGATAGACGTAGACACGGAGGTGGTATGTAGATGATTCTACATAGAGCAAAATAGTTACAATTGGAACAAAATCACATTGTTTGTTGTGAACAGCCATCCATATTTCCATTTGTTTTGACTTTGCGTCACTCACTGTCAAAGGAGCAGGACACCGTGGGGGTGTTGGCACCAAAGATCTTGGTGCCATCAGCTTTGGATCCCTTCTCTTTCTCCTCAGAATCAACACCCTGGAGATCAAAGCAGACAGACGTCTTTCAACCATGGATTTAAGTATTACACACTAAACAAACAAATGCTGGGACTGTAGTTGTGCTTGACTCTTAGGTAAATATTTGTAAAGATTTGAAAATCTTTGGTGACTCAGAAAGCTTATAGTCACTTCCTGCTTCCAAGACATGTTTTGACAATCTAGTTTACAAGGAAGCTGCTTCATTCTCTGAATTATAGCAGAATATGCAGTAGAATGCTGTTTATTTAAAGCTGAGCCTCCATAAAGCATATGAAACTTTGTTGGTGCACAAAATGTCTCAAGAGCCCCAATAAATGGAAGAAATGTGTGTGTGTGTGTGTGTGTGTGTGTGTGTGTGTGTGTGTGTGTGTGTGTGTGTGTGCACGCACTTCAACATTCTTCTCTTATGTTAGCAGCTCAGGCTAGCGTTAGCAGTAGTCTGGCCTGGTGTTAGCAGTAACCACAGTCTTTGGCAGTAACTCCGCCCAGCTTCTGTGGCTAGCATTACTGTGACCAGCGTTTATATATTGCTGGCCTTGAAGTGGGTTGGAACTTGCAGATGTAAGCAGGAATGTGTTCCTGTGTTCTTTTCTCAGAACCAACCATCTCGCCTTCACCTTTTTCAAGATTACTAATTTACTTAGAGGGGGCAGCAGTAGCTCAGGAGGTAGAGCGGGTTGTCCAGTAATCGGAAGGTTGTAGGATTGGTCCCGGCTCCCGGCAGAGAACTCTGCTGTTGTGTCCTTGGGCAAGACACCTTGTCTGCTGGTGGGGGTCGGAGGGACTGGTGGCGCCATGCTCGGCAGCCTCGCCTCTGTCAGTGTGTCCCAGGGCAGCTGTGGCTATAGTGTAGTTCAGGGGTCTCCAACCTTTCTGAGAGCGTAAGCTACTTTTACACCATGAAAGTACCGAAGAGCTACTGCCATACGATTTATCCACATTGATACTTTCCTTGTGTCAGTATGCTTACTATGTTAAAATGCATTGTACAAGTTGCTTTCTCTATTTCAATACATCAATATTGTAAAAAAGAGTCAAAGGAAAATAGTGACATTCCTGTTTTGAAACTCAAACAAAACATATTTTGTTTTTTAACTAATCAGATTATTTCAGATAACGAAATACAAATCTACTTTGTCTGAATGAGCTGACATTTTTTTTAGAATAGATCAGTAACAGAACTTTTTGAGCACACACATCTAACCTGTCCCTCTTTAGTCCCTGGGCCCTGCCTGGAGCCTAAGCAGCAATGTCAGCTTTTCATAGTTGAGCAATTTTGTCAGAAATGAACAAATACCTCCAAAAACTATTAAATGCCATTTAAAGAACATTTATTGTTCTTTAAATGGCATTTAATACAAAACATTAATTGTTATGTTGTGTTATGATTATTTATCCAAACAACGCAACACAGAAATTCTCATCAAATGAACAAAGCTGAAGATATTTTAAATAAAATACAAGCTAAATGTGATGAAAACACAAAATTCTAAATAGTTTGAACTGAAGTAAAAAAAAATGTAAAAACTATGCATTTAATTAGCGTTAATGAGATTTTAGTGCAGACAGGACTTTACTGTCGCCTCAGAATTCTTTACTGAGGATGTTTTTCAGCACCAGACTCCTGAAACCCAAAACAGGTCTGTAACCGACGTCACCCCGTCTTCTTCAGAAGCGCGTCTTCATCACGCTCCAGCTGCTGAGCTGAGATCAAAGCTGAGACGAACGCGGATCCGTGCCGCAAACATGCAATTAATCTGCGTATTTCCAGTAGAACACTTTGGCTGAAAGATTTGTGCAATAATTCGATTTTTATTTTACTTCCACAAAATGCTGATTTTAGATGAGATATTACGGGAAACGGAATTACAAGTCAGGCAGGATGGCCCGCTGGCTGCTTGCAGGCGAGCGACTGTCAAGTGCGTCGCAAGCTACCGGTAGTGTTGGAGACCCCTGGTGTAGCTCATCACCATCAGTGTGTGAATGGATGAATGATTCACTGTAGTGTAAAGCACTATACAAGTGCAGGTCATTTATCATTTAGAAAGCAGGTCAAACACGGCTCTGACTTTCTGATATGCTACAACCACCCAAGCTGCTTTTATTCAACAACAACAACGTAAATGAGGCATTATTACATTACATTACATTCCACTGCCCCTTTAAATAAAAGTCCTCTCTTTGCAAAAGCAAATTCAGAGTTGTCTCAATTTTCTTTACTCACCAGCGCCCCCTCCAGCTGAAAGATGGCACATGCTCCTAGACGATCCTCAGGAGCCATCTTCCGTCTCCAGCGCCTCCGTCGAAATGTGTCAGAGGAGCGCTCGTTTCTGTGGAATTTCCAGCCAATCAGAGAGGAGAATTCCCAGCCCTCAGGGTCACCTCGATCTCTCCTCTGTGTGTCAAAAAAAACATCCAGTGAAAAAATTAAATTTACTCAAGTATTCAACTATAGTCTACAGAAATCACAAAAAATACACCCCACTTAATTGGAAGATTTGCATTTAGAAATGCAAATTTTATTTGAAGACAAAACAGGAATCGTTGCTGACCTCCACTGCTGCTCCTCCAGGAAGTGCAGCTCTCTTACGAGGTCGAACCAGCCTCCTCCTACGATGGACGTGGTACACTTTCTCTGCAGGGACCCAGGACCGAGGCTTGTCGTCTGGAGGAATGGTCACTCCATATTCCCAGCCTTTAGAAAAAATACACAGACAGACGGACAAAGAGAGAGAATGAGAGAGAGAGAGAGAGAGAGAGAGAGAGAGAAAATAATCACTAAATTAATCAGAGTGTAGATTAACATGTGTCTCTGTTTGGAAAGACAGAGCCAAAACTTTAGATGCACCTTGATCATCCACAGCTCTGTTGACATCCACAGTCCAGTCGTCCTGCCATGTCCAGCCTGGAGGACAGTCAAACTCTGTAGGGTTACGGCTCTTCTCTCCATTCTGTGCAACACAGCAAACCACGTTATCTGGATTTTGTCCTCCACTCATATACAGTACATCACTTGGAAAGGCAAATTAAAGCTGTATGGATTTGCTTAATGCACATGCTCATGCATGAAATTCCATGTGTGTTTTCCTGTTTGTCAAGAATACTAGATCTAGATTGTGCACTGGTGTCATTTGCAACAGCTCTGTGTGATATTTGCATCTCAGCTCACCACGTCGGTGTATGTCTCAGAGGCGGCCTTCCAGTCTCCACCAGGGAAACGGGTCTCATTCTGGAAAACCTCATCCATAAATTCAGTGTGTCCTGCATCCGCCTCCGCTAGCAGCCTGAACCAAAGCCACAAAACATTCAGCATTAGGTGAAATAGAGTGTTTTTTTCCCCAAGATGGCAGCCCTACCAGTTTGTCTGTTGGTCCCTGACTGTTGTACGTTTTTGTGTTTGTGTGCTCCTATTTTCATTCCATTTTGTGACAAATTTGAAGTGGATGTTATAATTAACACACTCAATATTTTTGGGAAGTTTTGATTCATGCAATTTGACAGATGGTCTGAATTATTTCTTCACCTCAACCCTTGTTGCGGAGACCCTGAGGCCTGGAGCCTGAGTCAGATCCTGTTTGACCACGATCCTGGAGAACAAAGGCCTGCTGTGTGGTGTGGTTGATCCCAAACTTCTCACAAGCTACAGCAATCGAAAACCCACAAATTTCAACCATCTTCAGCCTGGATCCTGCTCACCTTGGCCTGACCTTCCTTTGTCTGTGGCTCGGACCTTGGCTGGCCTGGTCAGAGCCTTTCAACATTTTCAGCTAGGATCCTGATGGTTTATGCCTGGCCTTTCCTGGAATTTTTTGGTCTCTCTTAGCCTGAACTGGGCTTTCCATCATCCTCAGACTGGGTCGCTAGTCCATCCGAATTGGCTTGTGTCTGCTATGCTCGCTTGGATCCTGATTCTTCTGTATCTTCCAGTGCTTCGACATTCTGGGCCAGGGCCCGTTTCAGCCACATGGAGCCTGGGCTGAGTGGCTTAGCCTGTTGCTAATAGGTGCTAACTGCAACAACCTCCTGGAACCTGGATAAATTGCTGAGCCTACTGCTCACAAACATTATTCTACACCTGCAGCCTGGATCTCTACTAGCCTAGACCTAGGTTAGATAAATTCACAATGAGGATCCTGCTGGCTTTGCTCTGCCTTCTGACTCTGTGTGAGGCTAGTACGTCTCAGACAGTGTTCAAGGCTCCCAAAACAACATGCAATGGCTCATGTGCTTTAGATTTGGTGTTGGATGTTTATCAGGTAAATCCATTCATGTCTCCTTCTTCTGATTCCATGGCCCTAGGACATTTTGCTAGTGTTATGATTCTGCAAAATTGTTATGGCATGTTTTTAAAGGTGTCCTAGAATGCAATTAATCAACAATCTAAAACAGGCTTTCATCTGTCCCAGGAGCCCTGATACAGGCCATTCTAAACCCCCTTACTCAGGCCTTCAGTGAAAAGAGCTGTTGACCCCTCCCACTCGGCCAGGACATGCTGATTGGTTGGTTTCCCCAGAAGGCCTCAGACACATGCAGGTTTGAGGAGGCGTGGCTCCCCCTTATGACGTGTTAAGGAAGGCTTTCTCAGAACAGGAGGTTTTCTCTCGCCTTTTTCAACTTTCTAATTTACATAAAAAGTAGGTCACACACGGCTTTGACTTTTTGGCATGCTACTGTTGACCACCCAAGCTGTCTTATTCAACAACAACAAGGAACGTGTTGGTTTACATTCTTGGTCCCCTTTAAGGGAAAATTGTTCTGTTAAACAGTACGGTGCTTCACTGACAAGCGAAACAGCAGCTGTGTTGGTCACGTGACTACTTCCTAAATGATACGCGCACCGACACGGGGTTGAGCTAGATACATGCGCCGGTGCGTCGGTGTTGCTGGACCCATCACTAAACAAAGTTGTTGCTTGTTTAGCGGTTCCTAGCTGAAGCTAACAGCTAGCTGGTGCTAACAGAGGCCCGGCTAACCGTGGCTCTGCGGTAGCGTTACTGCGACCAGCGTTTAAATACTGCTGAGCCTGAAGTGGGTTGGAACTTGTAGCTGTAGCAGGAGTGGTTTCAGTGTGAGGTTGTAAGAAAGGCTTGCTCAGAAATGGAGGTTTTCTCTCGTCTTTTTCATCTTTCTAATTTACATAAAAAGTAGGTCGCACATGACTTTGACTTCTTGCCGTGCTACTGTTGACCACCCAAGCTGTCTTTATTCAACAACAAGGAATATTTTGGTTTACATTCTTGGTCTCCTTTAAAAGGAACACTACAGCTAAATAAGTTTAAATAACTTAGTACATTTTTATTGATAAAGGCATTCATTTTGGTGTTTTAGAAGTGCATTCATTCAAAAACACATAAAACTAGCCAATAAGTGGTGGGCAATAAGCATTAGAAATATTAAGCCATTCGCTTTTCATATGTTATCACTGGGTGACAGCGTAAAGTAAATGTTTTAATAATTTATTTTCA
>SSNS01000242.1:368862-466362 GCA_006937985.1 Aphyosemion australe | reverse complement strand
GACATCCAGAAGTAAAACTCCTCGCATGACGAGGAAACTTCCATACCAGCCGGATCGCTGAGAAACCTCCGTACACCCGGATACCGTACCGCTGCACTGGCGTCGGATGGTTGTTAGTAATTTTATTAATTTGATAATTTGGTAAACCTAAGTAAACAAACAGCCAGCTTATTTTGATAACCCAGACATCACATTTCCCAAGATTCTTAATGAGGCTTTTTAATAACATCTAATATCGTGTTTCATCATTAACAATGTACCCATCGGGCTGGGAACCCTAATAAATAATGAAAAATAATGACAAATCTGTACAAAAACAATAAATAGCACGTTAGTCTGCTTAAAAGGGAAAACAAAACCAGGTTTTGGGGGATTAGAGTTGATAATAAGTGTGATTTTACCAGGTGGTGATTAATAAAGAGGATGATGTTGACAGAATTTAGGCGGTGGCTGATGTCCTCCCAGAACGATGTTACCACAACCACCGGCTTTGTGTTTGCCCAGGGCAGGTAGTAGTAATGGTTACCTGAAGGAGGAAAAAACAATCAAACTAGTTTAAGCCTGTAACATAAAATTCAGACAGTATGAAATTATTAAATACATTATTATTATTTATGATCCATTTCAGGTTTCGTCACATACCATCAAAAACAGCACAGCTGTATTGAGTTGTGGAGGCTAGGGGTTTGCAAGTGGTGTCCAGTTTGTTGCCATAGTTACCGATGCTGACCTCAAACTGGATTGGCTCACCAGGTTCCTGGATCATGGAGGCACTGTGGAAGACTGCACACAGACAGTATTTCCTCCTCCTCTGGTATTTCTGATGAGAGAGAGGAAACAGGTAAAGAGAAAGAAACTCTCCAAGTGCTAACAGACTGCACAAAATTTTGCATAATGTTATTATTTTTTTATTTATGCTTTGTTCAAGACTCAATTAGATTAAAAAACCTCTTTGTCAAGGGAGACCTGGCCAAGATAGACACATTGATACCAAACGTGATCATCAAGTTCAGGGGTCTCCAACCTTTTGGAGAGCGTAAGCTACTTTTACACCATGGAAGTACAGAAGAGCTACTGCCATACACACATTTATTCACATTGATACTTCCATGTGTCAGTCTGCTTACTATGTTAACATGCATTGTATTCACAAGTTGCTTTCTCTATTTCAATACATCAAAATTATAAATAAAAAAAAAAACACGAAAAGGAAAATAGTGGCATTCCTGTTTAGAAACTCAAACTAAACTAAACATATTTAGTTTTTTAACTAATGGGATACTTTCAGATAATGAAATACAAATCTGCTTTGTGTGAATGAGTTGACATTTATTTTTTAGAATGCATCAGTAACAGAACTTTTTGAGCAGACAGGAACAGTTAACCTGCTCCTCTTCAGTCCCTGACCCTGGGCCCTGCCTGGAGCCTAAGCAGCAATGTCAGTTTTCATAGGGTTCAGCAATTTGGTCAGAAATGAACAAATACTTCCAAAAACTATAGAATGACATTTAAAGAACATTTAATGTTCTTTAAATGTCATTCAGTACAAAACCTTTCAAGTAATTATGTTGTGTTATGATTATTTTTCCAAACAATGCAACACAATAATTCTCATAAAATGAATAAAGCTGAAGATATTTTAAATAAAATACAAGCTAAATGTGATGATTTCCTGATTCATTGAACCATTTTTATAGGTTTTTTGCTCGTGAAAGTTAAGAGAAACATAACAGAAACTCATTTTAAATAAAAATTTACACATACATAAATTATTTAGGCTTTTAGAGTCATTTTTGTGAGAATTTTTTTTTTCTGCCAAACCAAGTGACATCAGAAGAGGGAGTCCTGTTAGCTTAATCCAGAGAAAAATATGGATTCTAATGTGGCTCTGACACAAGAAAATGTGTTTATAATTATACTTATGATGGACCACAACCATACAGTTATGAGCCTGCTGCACGTCTCAGAGAGCAGAGACAAGCCAGAGGGAGAAACGATCGGCTAAGCAGAGAGATTGAGCTGTGATGTGAGGAGGAGCAGCGGGGGAGCAGCAGGTGTCTTGGTGAGTTAACCATGTTAGCTTAAACTCGTGTGCTAACATCACAATATTGTACAGATTACTATCATGTAGCAGACAATTAAAATAGTATCGGTCAGTTAATATAACATTAATACTTGACAATAATAAACTAATGAGCGTTTGTCAGCGGTCTCATACTCGTTAATATCCGTTCACATAGCGCAGTTTAGTACTTTAGAGAGGGAGAGCGCCTGTCACCCAGAAACCAGCTCGACTGGCTCGCTGAGTCGCGCATTTCTTCTGAAGCTCCAGAAATCCGAAATTTTTAAACCCTGCCACGGGTCTCTGGAGGCCAGGGTTAGGGTTAGGGTTAGACCTCCCTGACCAGGTACCGACCAATGTGGGCTCCAGACGTCTCGTCTTTTCAGCTGCACAAAACGCCCCCAGGCACAGTCCAAAAAATACTATTTGAAACATTTATTTGTATTTAGTTTTAAAATATATAACAGCACAGTTTTTCGAGTTAAAAGTGGCCTTTTTCAGCAAAGCTTCTAATAACCTCTGACGTAGCCAAAGTGAGTTATAAGCCAGGCACTGCCTCAGCTCAGTGTGGCAATTGGGTAGTTTTAGGGTAGAGAGGTTGTGTTATCAGGTCAGTGTGTGTGTTCACTAGTTTATGATTGTGTTCATTTTGATAAACTATTGTTTATGAAGGCTGTACAAACTCCATTTAATTTAAAGGACTGATAAGAAGACAGCTTTGAAATGCCTCTGAAATATATTTTCAAGAATTCCAATCTCAAACTAAACAGAACCACAAGTGCTTGGTGTTACTGGGTGAAAAAGACATCACCTGTACCACCAGGATGTCGTCATTGGAAATACTGTCTACTGCTTTGTCTGCCTTTCCCTCCAGCTTGGTGGACAGTTCAACCAGAATCCTGCCCCTGTAGGCCACTCCTTCTCCCTGCAAACAAACAAAACAATCATATGAACTCTTAAAAAGCTAACAAAGGCTTCAAAACCAATCAGACATATAAAATCTCCAGTTATCACATTGATTTCTTTACCTCGCCCAAATTAAGATCCTCATAAGGGTCTGGCAGGCCGGTGAACTCTCTGGGACTGCCGTACAGGTTGATATAGCAGGGCCCAAATACAGGTAAAAACCCAACTTCTGATTCCCCTGAGTTAGCTGGGAAAAGAGCAGCAGGATTAACCTCCACAAATTTGAGGAAAGTGCTAGTAGGTCACAATGGGTGTGTTTTTGTGAACACGGTGAAGGCTGGGAAAGCAGGTGGCAGTGACTATGGTGACAAAGTGGTGTGAGATAAACATATAAATCGCATCTAAACAGGGAAAAGCATTGTTGTTAGGGATATCCCGATCCAATCCGATAGATTTTGGTGCTGAACAAGGCGTTTGTCATGCGTCAGTAGAGTGATTCTCAGCTGTTGATCTCCAATGTTGACTTACTTTCTATGGTTTCATTTCAGCCGTGCCGTGAAATAAAACCATCTCTTTGGGTGGCTGTGAGAAATAATTGCTTTCATCAGCAGCACGAGGTGGGCTAAAGGAAATGTGTTAAGTGACATGTTTAAAAACTCTTAGTTAGGTTGACTTTCTTTAAAACTTAGGACCAAATACTGTGCTTTGATGTGCACAAAAAGTTAAAGTACCAGTGTAATCACATAAGGTAACTGTCTCTCACCTCCCCTTAGCTTGTGTTTTAATTATTAGTCACGAAGTTAAAGCAGGTTACAGTACTGCATAGAGCTGCCTTCACAGTCGCTGTTTCATCTGAATTCATTCATACAATTTAAAATGCTCTTTATAAACATTGTTGCCTCTAACTATCCCCAGCAGGCGTTTATGAATCTGGGTTGTTTTTAACACTGGTTCTCCTCATTAGTGATAAACAGATGTCAGACAGAGATCAATAGAGTGTTCACAGGCAAAACAGGCTGGTGATATTAAAACATCTGTATAAACTGTCTCCCTACATGGTGATCCTCTACAAAAACACACATGCATTGTAAGTCTATGCTTTAAAACAACCCCACCATAATGCAAATGCTGGATTAAAAAGGTTATTCACTCATATATTTAACTCATTTGCAGTGGTCTATAGTATGAATGAATGCCTTGTAAGTTGTACTTTGGGGAAAAAAGCTCCAGTGCACCTGTTTCAGGACATAGAAGTCAGCCGGACGAGAAAGTAGCTTTAGATGGCAGGATTTGGAGTCTTACTTCCTGATATTCTGACATCTTGCTTCTGATTGGCTAACAGCAATGCAACTCTACCACTGACTCTGTTTGCTCTGCAACGTTGATGTTTTATCTCCACAAATAACTCAAGCCTGGAGGAGTTCTGCTGTGTGGTGGAGTTGCTAATGCTAATGGTTAGCTTCTACTAGCCAAGACGTTCTCTGCTGTTTCCTGGACGCTAAACCAACAACAGCCTTCCCCGTCGTGAGTCAAGATGGGTGAGTCCATGAATGTTAAGTGACAGTGTGACGTAGATCTGTCAGGATTTTCAAATCCTAGCATTTCTCCATCTATTTTCTTTCAGAAGCTAATGCCGGAGATAGGAGTAGGACACCGTTTTCACGTTCGGCCTGCATGAAAAACTCAGAGTGACCGATCATTTTCAAAAATAATAAGAAAAAATAGTTTCTCAGTGAAGAGTCTCTTTAAGGTTTTCGCAGCTCCTAAATTCTACTACAGTTAGACAGGTTTTGAGGACAAAACATTTTGATCGGGACATCCCTAACAGCTTGTATTAGTAATGAGCACAAACATAACTGGAATCAGCTAGCATGCTACATGCAAAACAGAGGAAAAGGACTTCAGGTAAACCTTCATATGAAGATATTTCCATATTTCCTGCATGTTCTTCTATACCAAAAGAAACAAAAAACAATTCAAGAACAATTTATAAGAATCAGACAAAAAATGAGATGTTGACTTCTACTTCATAGTTTTAATGGGAAATCTTTAGTTTTGAGTCGACACAGATGAACTTTACCTTCAATTTCTCCACCAGAGGAAGCTATCTTGGCCAGGTTAAGGTATGTGGTGCCAACAACATCATTTCCTGTCATGCGATCCCTGAAAGTGCACGTTATCTTTAGCTACACACAGTCGTGCACGCATGATAAAACTTAATGATATGCAAATATTACAATCTAAGTAAAGTTTAATTTTCAGAAAGAAGTGTGTGTAATAAAATAGTCTTCTACTTTTTGCTTTTTGTTTGAACAGGAATTCTACAGGACTCCCAGATTTACTGGTCAACATTTTTCTAACCTTTTCCTCTTTCACTTATTTCCCTCTGGCCTTCCTGAGCCTGGGCTATCTGACTGCTCGTTTGCTCAGAAATGCACAAACACACGGTGATGAAAATTAGCCGACAGTTGCAACAGAACATGTTATTGAGGAAAAGGGAAGGGCTGCCACAGTCTGAGTCACTGCCCTGCATTATTCTCATGTGGTTGGTGTTGGACTAGTGACAGACACACACACACACACACACACGCATGCATGCACACACACACCTCTGTGGGAGGAAACTGGAGTACTGGTAGAAAACCCAATGTGTGCAGGTGGAGAACACACCAACTCCACTCAGAAAGGCTGCAGCCGGGATTCAAACCTGCCACTATCCCTTCATGCACTGAACTTAACTAAAATTATTCAAACTAAAAAAATCTTTAAAAAAACTGGATTTTTGAATGAAGTGTAAAACATTTTAACGTTTTAAAACTGTAATTGCATCAAATGAGTGAAAATGTTGCGTATTTAATTGCTTGGACATTAAAGGATTAATTAGTAATCTTGTCTAACTTACCAATCATAGACTGTCAGCTTGACACGCTCACACATGGATGGAAACTAGTAAACACAAGAAATAAGTCAAAATAAAAAAAGGAATGGATAAATTCTAACTTTTCTCTGCAGCCTGATTGGAGCTCCTTACTTTGACTTGAAGGTTCAAAACTTGGTTCCACTCTGGGTTTGCGTTCTTCTCAATAATCTGAGTGCACAACTGGAGCGGACCAAAATAAAACATTAGCTTTAACAAAATTAAAACATTTAATTGCTTTTGCTGAAATGAGACCTTTTTCCCGGCAAATCGAGCCTCCAGAAAAGGGTCCACCAAGTTCTTCTTGTTTTCATCACTTCCAAACATTGCTTTCAAAGATTGGACGAATGCATCATCCACTGAAAAGGGAAGACAGTGAATGATTTGGCTTTATTTTAAAAGAACAGCAATCACAATGTGAGAATTAAAAACAGTCTTCTCACTCTGAGGAATGTCTTCAGCTCTGAAAACCTTTAACGACAGCGTTGCCCATCTTAGAGTTACGCCAGCTGGTAGAAGCAGGTTGCTCTCTATGTCGTCCTGGTCATCATTAAACCCCCTCTTCTCCACCTGCAGTTGTTGGAGTATAAATGGTCGACAAAATGAAAAAGGAACCAGCATCAGTTAATGTGAGGTTGACTCTGGAGTGGGTAAGTCATACCGGAGGCTCGTCTCCTGTTCCTACTATGAAGAGGCTAACTTTGAGATAGCCTTTAGCTCCAGAGCTGTTGTCATCTGGGTCATTCAATAGGAGCCACTTCCTCAGGACACTGTGGGCTGAACAGGACCAAACATTTACACAGAAACTCTTCATCTAGTATCAACAGAAATATAATAAAACTGTTACAAAGATATTTTGGCCAAAATCTATGGCACGCACGCACGCACGCACAGATGTACCACAGCCCAAAGCCACAGCCCAAAATAAATGCATGTTAAATTCTCAAGAATGAAGCTATACATCTGAGAGCATGACCTGTTTCCACCGTTTCAGCTTGTTAGCTGTGATTTAAACTGATTTCCTTTTAATGTTCAAGTACAGTATGTGAATCAGACTTTGGGTTCTTTGTTTGAACATAGCCAAATACTTTCCTTTCTGCTTTATTTTAATGCATTCCATTTGTACTTGGAAGTTGTGATTTTTCAGGTCTGAGCAAAATAATCAGTCCAACCCCAAAAACCTGAGATTCCTGACCAGCTCAGACCTCAAAATTTAATATGGCAACATTGCAGCTGAAACATTGAGTTTGCCTCTCACAGTTTATTAACTTCTAACCCTGGCTTTCCACAGGACGAGAAAGCGGCGCGAAATGTACTACGCAGCAAACAGCCACCGTTATAGTGGACAGGGTCCTTTCCACTGGCAGCTATATGTAACGTTTTGGTTGCGTCCCAGAAGCGACGGGACGATATGATTATATGGCGTGTGATTTCTGCCACGACTAACCCCGGCTCTGCGCTCCTCTGATCAGTGCCTGCTTGTGGTCCCCCGCACTAGGTGTCGCACTCGTGGTGATCGGGCTTTCTCTGTTTTAGCGCCATCTCTCTGGAATCAGCTACCACCGTCAGTTAGACTATCTACATCCCTGCAGGTTTTTAAGAGTCGACTGAAAACACATTTTTATCGTCTAGCGTTTCCAGACCTTGCCTGAAGGCTGCTTGTTTTTTGTGTTTTATGCATTATGTATTTGCATGTATTATGCATTTTTATAGTTTTATACTGTCGTTTACTGTTTTAATTTTTTTATCATGTTTTTATGTTGTTCTTCGGTGCCTTGGCCTCCTGTGATGGGAGTGGAAGGCGCTTTATAAATAAAATTTTGATTGATTGATTGATTTTCACAGGACGTGAAAGTGGCTTGCAACGTAATAGCGCCGTTTTACCCATGAGCTCATTCCCAACCAGGAGCGATTGTGACGCAAATCGGGAGCAAAAGCGTTCCACACAGCCGATTACGCGAGGTCACAAAAACACGGGAGAATTACAACGTGATTTTATATGTCCACACAATGACAAGCAAGGAGAAAGACAGCTACATGTAGCCAAAAAGGTCTGGGGTTTATTTTCTGTTCTGTTTGCATCGGCTACGGGAATTTCCTTTTATTTTGGAAGTTTCCGGATGTGTTTCACTGCCTTCAAAGAAAACAGGTTTCTACACTCTGCTACTCTCTTCTACCACCACTCTCTAATTGCATTATTTCCTGTTATTTCAGCTGTTAACTTTATTTTCTCTCTAAGTGTCTATCTCCCCAGAAGAAGCTACACTGGCGTTCTGCTGAGCTGTGGTGGCCTCATGGAGGGGGCCATCGGCTGGCACACTGCTGCCAACCACTGAACATTCTCCCTCTCCTGATATTACATCTTACTTTCTTTAACATAGAATGTGCTACTATTAGTTCACCTATTGAATTAATTATAGATTCACTCAGATAAAGACAATAAAGTTTCTCTTACTAAATAGAACTTCTACTAAGAAATCACAGTGTAGCCATAGAAACACTACTTGATATATATGTTGTTTGTGTGTGTGGGTGGGTGTGCGTGTGCCTGCTCTGTCTTCTCAGTCCCCAGTGAGCCGTAGCGGATGGCTGCTCATACTGAGCCAGGATCCTCTGGAGGTTTCTTCCTGGTAAAAGGGAGTTTTCCTCTCTACTGTCGCTAAGTGCTTGAGGACTGAGCACCACCTCACCCCTGCCACGTGGACCCCAAGGGATAAACAATCACACCCTGCTCAAACGTCACCTTTCCTAGTGGGGTCACCCAATAGGACAGCGGGAGGGTTAGTATGAGGATTTTTGAAAAGACACGGACACTAGTCAATGTCTTGATGTTAAATAGATACAAATCTGAAGCCCGCGAGGACATTGTCCTATGTGGTTCATAAATGTCCTGCGTGAGACGCTCAAACGTCTGCCAGTTTGGCAAACGTTTTTGCAAACACTGGTCATGCATGAATATGATTTTATTATGGAAGGCATAGTTCTTCCTTCTGTACCAGGGAAGAACGTGGTCAGTCAGAAACTCAACATACTTTGCTGAGGTCATCTTCACACCTTCAGGGACCCTAAAGGGGCCGACCAGCTCTCTTCCCATGATTCCGGCCCAAAACATGACTCCACCACCTCCTTGCTGACATAGCAGCCTTGTTGGAACACGGTGGCCGTCCACCAACCATCCACTACTCCATCCATCTGGACCATCCAGGGTCGCACGGCACTCATCAGTGAAGAAGACTGTTTGAAAATTAGTCTTCAGGTATTTCTCTGCCCACTGCAGCCATTTCTGCTTGTGAGCACGGTTTAGTGGTGGCCTAACAGAAGGTTTACGCACAGTTGCAATACTCTGGAGGACTCTACACCTTGATGTCCGTGGGACTCCAGAGGCACCAGCAGCTTCAAATATCTGTTTGCTGCTACATAATGGCATTTTAGCAGCTGCTCTCTTGATCCGATGCATGGATCTGGCAGAAACCTTCCTCAGTTTGCCTTTATCTGCACAAACCCGTCTGTGAGCTGAATCAGCCACAAATCTCTTGAAAGTGCAATGATCATGCTTAAACTGTTATGAAATGTCTAATGTTGTCATACCTCGTCCAAGGCACTGAACTATTTCACGCTTTTCAGCAGCAGAGAGATCGTTTCTCTTCCCCACATTGGTTGCTAACTGTGGTCTGCTTAATAATGTGGAACGCCCTTAATTGGGCACACCTGGTAAACTAATTGACCTTTTGCCGAGCCCTGCCCCCCCTTAGTTACTGTTGCCAAGTCCGACAATAAGTGGATCAAATACTGCAGCTCCGCAGATTTCCGTGATGGAAAGAAGTAGACAGATGCGTGTCAGCGACATTTTTGGAGCAAATCCTCCTCAATATCATCCAGATCGAGGCAAAAGGGTTACAGTGTGCAGTGGAGGGATACATTAGTGTCGGCTCCGCTGAGCGAAGCGTAGCAGGGAACAAGGAGTTTGGAGTTTGGGAGAAGGTCCGGCGTCGGGGGATGCGTGGATCCGAGGAACGGTGGCGGCGATGCGGTGTCCCTGTGAGCTGTCAGATGATCTGAGCTGCAGGCAGCTCTAACGGAGAAAAGCTCCCAGCGCTCTGCATCGCTCCAATTTATCATTTCAGCTGAGTCTGTTTATAAAATGTAACTTTTTACGCCCGTGTTTACTTTCATTTTCATTATAGTTCCCAGCCGGAGCTCGGCATTAATTCATCACGTGATCATGACACCACCCGCTGTTGCGCCAAGGCTTAATGTGTGTTTATAAGACACACGGTTGAGGTAATATTACGCTGATTTGCCGGCACAGTGTGTAAATGGTCGTCTTGCATAGTCTGGGAGGCGGACCTCCGCCCAGCCGCGGGCGGGGGGAGCACTCATGCTTGCTCGCTTGCTAGTTGTGCTTGATGAGGAGGTTCTGAAGGGGAATGAAGGAGACACGACTACTATCGAGGCTAATGCTTAGTAGTATAAATTAGGCTTAGCTTCATCATCTTGTTTGGAGTTGTCGGATAATAACGGTTGCTAAGATGTGTGATTGGACAATAGCCGTTTTGGGGGCGGGGCCGGCGAAAGCTAATTGTCACAGGTGTCTGAGATTTCTTCCAGTGATCCAAACAGCATGGATATACACAATGCCATCCATGAGTTTAACTGAAAACCAAAAAATGTAATCTTTGTGACACCTAAATAGAATTTGCATAATAATTTGGAACAGGGCGTAGACACTTTTGTTGAGACACCAGAACCAAAATTCTGATGACCTGAAGTTCAGCTATCAAAGCAACCTGGGCTTCTTGAACAACTCTGCAGAACGACAGGCTGATTTCCTCCATCCTTGAATGATAAATGACCTGCAGTTGTAAAGCGCTTTTCTGAGTCAGAGGACTCCAAAGTGCTTTACACTTCAATCGGTCATTCATCTATTCACACACCAATGGTGATGAGCCACAGCTGCCCTGGGACACACTGACAGAAGCAAAGCTGCCACACAATCATGCCACCAATCCCTGCGACCACCTCCAGCTGGCAAGGAGGGTGAAGTGTCTTGCCCAAGGACACGACTGACATGGATGGAGCCTGGTTTTGAGCTGACAGCCCACTAGTCACAGGGCAAACTCCTAACCCCTAAGACACCGGCCCACGCCAAGCAGCATTGATGAAGTCATTCATGCAAAAGGCGCCCCAACCAAATGTTGTGTGCATGGACATGGACCGACTTTTCAGAATCCTGGAATTTATCCTTAAAAGATGTTTTATCTATCTGTAAGCCTTTATTTTTAGTGGTTCCATATGCCAACAGTTTATCAACAAGTTATACTATAACACTAATTACAGTTTCATGTTGCAGGCCACTGATGATGTTGAGGAACTTCAGCATCTAGAAGTGGCCATTACTGTAATCACAAGGACTGGAGCATCATCATGTGATGGACCCATAGACATTTGGATTATTATCGTGGGTGTGGAACTCATCAGAAGGCTTACAAAAAAGAGACTGCTCCATCCTTCTCAGCTCCACCTATGCACTGAATCTTCATCTTCCAAGGAAGCTCAATTACCCCTTTTACATTTTCCAAAGACTGTTCTTGATTTTTCAAAACTGTCAGCCAAGATCTGGACCCTCAAGAACAAACCTGAAGACTGGTTGCAGTGCACTCTGCATTAAAGAATAGAATAGAATAGACTTTATTGATCCCTCAGTGGGGAAATTCACTTGTCACAGCAGCACCATCACTCAAAAGGTAATTAGAAGAAGATAAAAAAAATAAAATAAAAAAAAAGAACATTGTCAATGCACATATGTAGTGTTGACAGAACAGTAGAATCACATTTGGGATTGATTTTCTCATTTCAAATTGTTTAAGTATGACTAGTTGATACTGAGATGACTGTTTAATGGTTGTGAAAGATTCTTTGTATGCTTCTATTATAGAAGTTGAAACTCAGTGTAAAAAATATGTTAGATTTTGTGTTTTTTTTATCAGGTATTAAGGTCTGTTTGAATGTATGGTTTGATATTTAAAATAAAGTGACATTTTATAAATTTTTAATTGTGGAATTTACTTAAATTAGACTAATAACTTTAAAGGGTCAAATTGTATTAAATTTAACTGGACAGGGGGTAGTCCAGTGATAGAGTCCAGGCCTATGTGGGACCAGGGTCTGTGAGGAACAGGAAATGAATGTAGGCTCCCAACTGGAGGTTGGTTTGAGGATTTGAAGTGAGCACAAGTGGAACATGTGGCCGTGTTGTCCTGAACATCCTTCCTCATAGAGGGATACCAGAGTGCACGTTGCAAGAATTGCAGGGTATGGGAGCTTCCTTGGTGGCCAGGAGGCAAGAAGCATGCCCCCAGGCCAGGGCCTCCTGATGGCAGGCTGCAGGCACATAGAGCCGTTTGGGGGGAGTGTCTGTGGCCGGGTCGTTAGGAAGGGCAGTTTTAATGGTCTCCTCCAGGGGCCAGCGGAGAGCCACCAGGAATCGCTGGACTGGGAGAATGGGTAGTGGAGATGGTAGTCTGGATGTAATGGTGAGAAAGGGCGTCCACCTTTTGGTTCTTAGAACTGGGGCGGTAGGCTTGATCAGTGTTTCCCAACCTTGGTCCTCAGGGCACACTGTCCTGCATGTTTTCCATGTTGCCCTTTCAAACACCAGTGTTTCCCTGCTGCCACACACCTGACTTAAATGAATGAGTGATTAACAGGCACCTGCAGCATGTGATGTCCTCCTGAGGAGGCAATCTATATCAGGTGTGCTGAAGCGGAAACATGGGAAACATGCAGGACAGCGTGCCCTGAGGACCAGGGTTGGGAAACACTGGGCTAGATGGAAGTTAAAAGGCTTGAAGAACAGGGCCCATTGGGCTTGGAGGGGTTGAGTTGCCGGGCGGTTTGGATGTGGATTAAGTTCTGGTGGTCTGTCCAAATGGTGGAAGAATCGGCCACTCCCAATAACCACTGTTGCCATTCCTCCAGGGCCCACTTAATGGCCAGAAGCTCTCTGTCTCCCACTCCGTAGTTCTGTTGGTTTGGTGTGAACTTACAGGAGAAGTAGGCGCAGGGGTGTAACTTAAAATCTTGGCCACGTTGAGAGAGGACGGCCCCTGCTCCAACCTCAGAGGCGTCCACCTCCACCACGAATGGCTTGGAGGGATCCGGGTGGATGAGGTTGGGGGTCATAGTGAAGTGGCAGACCAGGGCATGAAAGGCACGAGTGGCCTTGGGTATGAGTCGGAAAGGGCGGGGTTGGCCGGTGGGCTTGGTTAAGGTGGTAAGGGGGGCTGCAGGGGTACTGAAATTCCAGATGGAGCGGCGGTAAAAGTTGGAGAACCCCAGGAAACTCTGCAACTGTTTGATGGATGTTGGCAAGGGCCACTGGGCTACGGCTTGCACCTTCTGTGGGTCCATGGAGAGACCGCGGGAGGAGATGATGAAAACCAGGAATGAGGTGGTTTCCAGATGCAACGCACACTTCTCCAACTTGCAATACAGTTGACAGGGAGACTGACATGGGAGCGGTGATCACTAGAAAGCTGAGGGTCTCCAAGTGTTGGTAGGTGTCCATGCAGAGCTCAATGGTCTTCTGACGGACAGGGTATAGTCTGAGTGGACTCCCGTCCACAGAAGTGACTAGAATGGCCCTGTCACGTCCTCTTCCTCACAACACGCTCCCAGAGGCCAAGCCAGCCACTCCCGCCGTTAGAACTCCATTACCCAGCAATTTCGGCGCTGGATTTCCCATCCATGTCACACACCAAAACTACAAAGGGAAGTAATCGCTGTGCCACCTCACTCAGTCATCGTTCTTCACCGAACCTTGTCCGGAGTTTTCTGACCAGACCAAACCAAACCATCCAGCCTGTCGACTTATTGTAAGTCCTCCTCTTATTTCTTTCTGGAACCACTGTGCGCTCTCGCTCTCTGCGAGCTGTGTACCCCAGCTCCTAGATCAAACTGCATGCTAGTCTCTCACCTCCTGTCAGGTCAGCCGTGAGCTGAGCTGGCTAGAGCAAGAGTTCGGATGTTGTGTGTCGTAAAAACATGACTGACGCTGAGTGAGTCTGTTCTGACATCATTCCAAGATCTTCAAGTTCAAACCAAGGGTGCACCCCACGAATCCAAAACTGCTCTCAACACAGAAGTGCCAAAAATTGCAGTTCCACCCTCATCTGCTAGGGGCTGGCACCAGAAGTGAGCAATTCCTCATTGACTCCCATGTTAAAAATGCCAATTTCACAGCAGAAATAAACATGTTTACAGCCAGGTTTAAAAACCCATTTTAGGTTTAATAGGTCTAGTCAATGGTCAAAGGTCATGACAATTCTGAGGGGGGTGCATTTTTTTTGTAACTCTTCCATTTAGGTGTAATAAAATGCTTGAAATTATGAATAATTAGATTTGATAGACAGTTAGCATGAGCGTCAGAGCTAGCGTAAGCGGCTAGCTTCGGGGAAGGCCTCAGGCTCACGTTAATAGATGTTCGGCCATTTAGACTATCTGAACTTTAGTTGTGTCCTCTGTGTGTTCGTGTTTGGATAATAATCGTGGAATTATTTGGACAAAGAGGGCAAGCTGTGGTATTGATTGCACTAAGAGATCATCCAAGAAGTCTCTGGTTCATTTTTATCAGAAAGGCCTTTACTTATTTAAATAGCAACTTTCTGAAGTTTCCTTAGTGATGTGTGGCCTTTTAGGATTCTTTTTCATGTGTTTTGTTTCCGTTTTCACCTTCATCTGCAATGTTTTTGTATATCTCACTTTGTTTTCTGTTATAAAAACTCACTATACAATATTATAAAATACAATATCATGACTAAGTTGATTTATTTCAGTAATTCCATTCAAAAGTGAAACTTATATATTATTTTCATTCATTACACACAGATTGATATATGTTTATTTCTTTTACTGTTAATGATTATAACTGGCAAGTAATGAAAATCCCAAATTCAGTATCTCAGAATATTAGAATATCAATTAAGACCAATGCAATAAAAGGATTTTTAGAAATGTTGGCCAATTGAAAAGTATGAACATGAAAGGTATGAGCATGTACAGCACTCAATATTTAGTTGGGGCTCCTTTGGCCTGGATTACTGCAGCAATGTGGCGTGGCATGAGTCCATCAGTCTGTGGCACTGCTCAGGTGTTATGAGAGCCCATGTTGCTCTGATAGTGGCCTTCAGCTCTTCTGAATTGTTGGCTCTGGCGTATTGCATCTTCCTCTTCACAATATCCCATAGATTTTCTATGGGGTTAAGGTCAGGCCAGTTTGCTAGCCAATCAAAAACAGAGATACCATGGTCCTTAAACCAGGTACTGGTAGTTTTGGCACTGTGTGCAGGTGCCAAGTCCTGTTGGAAAATGAAATCTGCATCTCCATAAAGTTGGTCAGCAGCAGGAAGCAGGAAGTGCTCTAAAACTTCCTGGTAGATGGCTGCGTTGACCTTGGACCTCAGAAAACACAATGGGCCAACACCAGCACATGACATGGCACCCCAAACCATCACTGACTGTGGAAACTTTACACTGGACCTCAAGCAATGTAGATTCTGTACCTCTCCTCTCTTCCTCCAGACTCTGGGTCCTTGATTTCCAAAGGAAATGCAAAATTTTCTTTTCATCCAAGAACATAACTCTGGACCACTCAGCAGCATTCCAGTTCTTTTTGTCTTTAGCCCAGGTGAGACGCTTCTGACGCTGTCTCTTGTTCAAGAGTGGCTTGACACAAGGAATGAGACAGCTGAACCCATGTCTTGCATATGTCTGTGCGTGGTGGTTCTTGAAGCACTGACTCCAGCTGCAGTCCACTCTTTGTGAATCTCCCCATGTTTGAATGGGTTTTGTTTCACAATCCTCTCCAGAGTGTGGTTACCTCTATTGCTTGTACACTTTTTTCTACCACATCTTGTCTTCCCTTCACCTCTCTATTAATGTGCTTGGACACACAGCTCTGTGAACAGCCAGCCTCTTTAGCAATGACCTTTTGTGTCTTGCCCTCCTTGTGCAAGGTGTCAATGGTCGTCTTTTGGTCGCCTGTCAAGTCAGCAGTCTTCCCCATGATTGTGTATCCCACAGAACTAGACTGAGAGACCATTTAAAGGCTTTTGCAGGTGTTTTGAGTTCATTAGCTGATTAGAGTGTGGCACCAGGGGTCTTCAATATAGAACCTTTTCACAATATTCTAATATTCTGATACTTAATTTGGAATTTTCATTAGTTGTCAGTTATAATCATCAAAACAATAGAAATAAACATTTGAAATATATCAGTCTGTGTGTAATGAATTAATATAATATACAAGTTTCACTTTTTGAATGGAATTACTGAAATAAATCAACTTTGTGACGATATCAGATGGCTGAACTACTAGGTCACGGCAAACCAACCCTGGTCCTGGAAGGCCACTATCCTGCATGTCTGAGCTGTTTCTCTGCTCCAACACACATGACTCATTCATTGAATCACCTCATCAACAGGTCCTCCAGTTCTCCAGAAGCCTGTTCATCACCTATTGATTCAAACCAGGTGTGGCTTGGTGCAGGTAAACAAGGGCCCAATTTCAATACTTGCACTGCGCCCTACACCCTTATGTGTAGTGCGCTTAGAGGAAGTGCGCAGTAAGGCTTCGAGTGCGTAGTACACAAGTGTGCAAATAATTGCCGAATTGGGACAGTGAGCATTACATCATCGACCGCGATGCATGCTGGTCGCTGTTTGTGCTTTTTAAAAAATTTTTATTAACAGCTTTCAAACAAACACACAAACAAACAATTATTTGACTAAATTTAAATTAACTGCTGTCCACATTTATATGTTAGTCTAAAACATTCAGAGCATTAATATCATTAATCGTCTTAAAATGAACTTATTTCATTTGAAACTACATGTTTTCAGAAAAGGCACTTGAGCCATTGCTCCGCCTTCTTCTCAAAATTCCCACGCAGCAATGGATTGTGAGTAATACCCTTCACCCAAGTCCGCACCGCTGCGGACTTGGGCGAAATGCGGATTAAGAGTGCAAAATGGGCGTGGTCAACTTCCGCACTTGGGAATTGGGACACTCTACGCACTCACACCCCTGGCCGGGAACGCGCAATTGAAGGGAGCAAGGGTGCAAGTGCGAGTATTGGGATTGGGCTGCCATCTTGATCTATTGATTCATCCATTAAAGACTTTCTGAGAGTTTCCAAAAGCTTCCTGAGATTTTCTGCTAACCAACCTACGCTTATGCACTCAGCAAAAACAAATCAGTAGCGTACGTACCTGGGTTATCGTAAATATAACCAACATCCAGCTGTGTGAAAGAGCAAACATAAGTCAGCCATACTCTTGGGAACATTAATCACTCTTCTTTAGGCAAATTTTTTGAGGAGGATGTTCCCTTACCTTAAATTCTCCCATAAGACTGTCAGCCCTCAGAGAATATGAATCATATACCTAAGAATAGAATAGAATAGACTTTATTGATCCCACAGATGGGAAATTCACTTGTAACAGCAGCACCATCACTCAAGAGGATAATTAGAAGAAAAAATAAAAAACAAGGATAGTTATACCAAGTGAAACTCCATACATTCATGCTGGCAGAAACCATAACATGCATCACACTGACCCGGAAACTGATGTTCTGCTCAAACAAATCTGTTGGCAGCATGTGGACGTTGTAGAAGAACATCTGAAAAACACAACAGGAAGCTTTTCATACCTCAGGGGAACCATTTTATTTTTGTTGTTGTCTGTAAAGTGGCACTACCTCATCAAAGAACGGGTTGTTTCCCCTTTTGATCCGTGTCCTGTGGGTCTCTCCACCCACATGAACTTTCACCACAGGTTTGATGTTGTTCCCGGGCAGCTGACGGGCTTCAATGATCTTAACACGGATCTGAAACATACATGGTGATGCGTTTGTGTTGCATTCTGACCAAGATAATGTCAATCTCTCTGATGGTAAAACCGAAGTCATTTAAAAATTGCAGGAATTTGCTTGTTTGTTGTCAGTTATTTTAAATAATCTGAATATGCATTATTATAGGATTACAGTAGATAAAAATCAGCCTGTTAAAGGAAAAACAACTTTACTCCAAAGATATTTATGTTTTGAACAAGTTGCTTGTTGAAATCATGACCATTATATAAAATACTTTTGTAATTTTTTTATCTAGTTTATTAAGAAGTATTCCTGGTGGGAAAATTCTGTTAGTTTCTTCATCTTGAACTATTGAGAAAGCCAGTGTTGATTTGGCTGTGCATGAGGGAGTGATTTTACTTGTGATTACTCACCATCATTTTATCTATAAATACGCCTAAACTACACATCTACTCCCACTCTCACATGATTTGGAAACTATGCAGATGTAGAATTTTCCAAAGACCTTATAAATAAAGAATTTTGGAAGATTTCAAAACATGTGGTATTTAAATTTTAAATTACATCCTAGCAGAAGTGCTGGGACATGTGTGTGTAGTTTACCTTTAAAGCACTTCCAGTCCTGGCTAAGACTGACCTGAAAGTCCTGAGGTTTGTTTGCCAGCCTGTAGCGACCCTGTGTCCTCGCTAGCTTCTGGTGGAGATTAAAAGGCTGATCGGTGGGGAAGTTTCCTGCAGAGCCAGGCTGAACCCCGTCTGGTAGCGTCTCACCTCCTTCCTCACCACCACCTCCTCCTCCTGATCAGATACATACCTGATATAAATAAAGGTATCCAGTAAGAGTGCTGTGTTTGTTCATGACTCAGATTTAAACATACCAGCATCCACTGTAGCGGTTCCAGCTTGAGGGTCATTGGGGTTTGGTAGAGTGTTAGCTGGTGGGTCATACCCAACCACAAGACTGATTGTTGCCTAGAAGGAGAAGATTAACTGGTTAGTTATTTTATTATATTTGATTTTATGTGCTCGTTTTAACTCTTTAACTAAAATCAGAATACATTTTTTTAATTAGAAAAAAAACCCAATGAATATAAAATAAAGTTAAAGTCCCAAGTCATCATCACACACTGGTGAAATTACATCTCTGCATTTGACCCATCCCATGGCGGGGAGCGGTGAGCTGCAGCTGTGGCCGCGCTCGGGAACTATTTGGTGGTTTAACCCCCCCAATCCAACCCCTTAGTGCTGAGTGTCAAGCGAGGAGGTACTGGGTCCCATTTTTTCAAAGTCTTTGGTATGACCCGACCGGGAATCGAACCCTGATCTCCCAGTCCCGGGGCGGACACTCTACCACTAGGCCACCGGAGCTGGTATTGAAGCTGAAGATAAGGAACAAATTTAAATAAGTTTCAAAAAAGGTTGACAAGTAAGAGAAATATAAAAACTAGAAAGGTAAAAACTGTGAAAATAAAAGAGAAAAAAGGGAAGTAAAAAGATTTTAAATAAACATTTAAATGGAAAGTTGAAAATCCTTTGAACAATTAATAGTTCATAGCTTAGAGATCAGTTCCGATTGGCCTGATGACCAAGTCAGGCCAGATCTAGGGTGCCACCCTAAAATAACTTTAATCTAAAATTATGTTCTAGCAGTTCCTGCAAACACGGTTTCCTGAACCTTTACAAAATCATTTCCATACAGATCTATGGTCATTTGTGACTAGGACAACAGAGCTAGCTAACTGTAGCACCTCTCCTTTGCAGTAAAACAAAATCTCAGAATATTTCTTCTGGACTAACTGCCTGATGGTGTGTTTGGCACTAATTCAATACGTAACTGGCCCAATGAGACTAGTCGTTAGCTTGTCAATCTGGTCACACCTAATTATTGTTTCTCCAAACTATCCATTCCAAGAGCTCACCACAACAGGCATCATGATTATTCATAACTTTTTCCACAGAATTACTCTTTAAAATATCTGCTCTATTACCTTTAAAAGCAGAAGACTTTATTTTCATTTAAATTTAAATTGACTGAGACTTACTCCAATGTTCTGCCCATTTTCACCGATCAGCGGAACATTTTTAGATGGTAGCGATCTCACTTGGCCCGAGGCAAGGTCCCTTAATGAGATTTTGATAGAACCAATAAATCTGAAAGACACAGCAGGAAATCATTACACATACCTGACTGTATTTATCATGTGACTTTAATTAAGGGACGATTCTGAGAGGCCTTCCTGATTAAATCAGGTAAAACAGCTCTGGTCTGTCAACATATCTGTAACCAGATAAAAGCCCACATGTAAATATGATGCTGCGTGTGTGCACAAATAAACTCACATTCACGAAAAGCAGGTAACCACCCAGAGCTAACAAGCCCTGCCTGCTCAGACAAACAGAACGCACCTCACACACATCATCACTGTCTGCTTCCTGCATCTAGATGTGAAATGGACACACTCTAGGTGTGTCTCTGTGTGGAAGCTGACATTGAGATATTCTTGGCAAACTCCCTCAGTTATTTAGGGATGAAGATTAAATCTTGTCATGCACAGCTGTGTCTGACTGTTTGGGGTGTTCCTACAAGACACAATGGAGTTTTTCCAGCACAACTGGATCATCACCCGTCTTTCGCAGTTTATTGCTTGTGGGTTGTTGCATCTGCTCCAGTACACCATCACAATCGGCACAAAACTGAGTAGAGTTTGGTCTCTATTACTAATTAATCCTAATGGTTTATGTTTTACCAACTATGAGTGGAGAACCAGACGTCTCTAGTCAGAATTACTGATCATTGACCAAAGAGACACAAATAAACCTGAAAGTCTGTTTGGAAGGACAAAAAAAGTCCTGGACCAAAGAAAACTAGCCTGGTGTTTAGTTTAGAGCATGCTGTATCACTTTTAGTCAGGATGAGTAACTTTGCTTTGGCAGATCTCCTGATAGGAGGAGTGTTTGCATAACAGTCACACACACACACACACACACACACACACACACACACACACACACACACACACACACACACACACACACACACACACACACACACACACACACACACACACACAAAATCCATCAGTGTTTTCTAGTCTCATCTCCATCAGGACTGAGGTGGACACGGGGATTTCCCCAGAGGCTTAGTGATCCAATATATCCAGTAAAGCTTTAACTGGGAGGAAAAATGCACTGGAGTCATCATGTGTATATGTAAATGGAATATGAGGAATGACTTTCACATGATTGTATCAACAAGAAGTTTCAGTGTTAAAGTGTGCTTAATCGTTAAGTGGAACACCATGTCCGCCGCCTGAAGCAGTTCTGAGTTAGTTTTGATAATTTGTGTCTCTGTAGATCTCACTTTTACTGCCTTTTGATAAGAACATTCAAATATTACACGAGATTAAGTTGTGTGTCGATTGGTATGTAACCAGGACTACAGACACTGGTGTATGTCATGCTAGGGGAAGTCACACGTGTTGGGAACAGCTTAGGGAACACGTGTGAATACAGACCATTTCCTATTAAAGCACACAGGCTTTAAGACTATTGTTAAACTCTGGTGAGTCAAACAGAAGGGAAAATGACCAGGATAGAATGCTTTGTGTGGTTTAGTCGCTGGAACGTAATCATTTATGTTTCCAATGACCAAAGAGGCCAACACACAGTCCCCCCTCATGATGCTTGTGGCAATAAAAAATAAGTGTGGCTTTTGCCTTTTCCTCATTTCCTGAACAAAACCATGAAGGTAAATTTATGTCTTTCACCATCTAAACACGGTCTTTATCCTGGTTTTAGTTCTGAACAAAACAGCTTCCTGGCTAAAGGGAACTAGCGTGTTACACGAGAGTCCAACATGGCTGCTCCAGGCTGGCTGAAGTCTTATCTGATAGATTCAACTTGGTTCATGTAAGACATGAGTCTTCCTCTGAGCTAGTTGTGGAGTTCTCCAGGGCTCTCTGCTTGGATCAGTGATCTTTAAGTTAAACATGCTTCCATATTATTAAACATTATGGGATATATGCATAGCCTTATGCTGGAGACACTCTTTATCTTCTTCCATGTAGCCTTAAGAATCATAAAAATATGACAGATGGTTTGATGCATGTGATTCAACACAACGTGATACGATCTGATATTGTATAAGATACAATAGAAACACAACGCTGGTGATGCAGCACGATGTGGTTAAATATGATGAACATATTGGGGGAATGTGTTCTAAACTCTGTGCAGCAGCTGCATTCAGTAAGATACATAATTTTAAAAAAGCAAACACACACTATGCAGACTTTACCTACTAATAAAAAAATCTTGCAGTTTCATAAAATTAAAAAAATGTTAGACACCAGAGGAAGAAAAAATATATATCTTTTTATATAGATGTATTTTTAGGTGAATATTTTCCAGCTCCAAACAACCATTCAAATGTTCCACATCTATTGAAATATTCCACTTTTTTGCATTAATTTGTGCAACTGTAGCAAACGGTGGAGAGCCTCACTTACTTTCTTCTCTTTGCAGGAAGTCATAAAAAAGATATTTACATTCCAAACTGGTGGGCAGAATCTCAGAGACGGTTTCAAACAATTTTTTCCACAAAAAATTACTTATAAATGATAGATTGCGTCTTCTTGTTGCCATGGTGAAACAGAGCTGTTGCAGCAGCTGAGAAGGGTTTTAAGAAGAAAAGCCCGCCCTCTGCCTCCACCATGCAGATCCTTAGGGAGTGTGTGAGACAGTCAAGTGGAAAACTTTAGTCACTTTAACGTGGTCTCATGTGCTAAAAACGCAGACTTACAAAGCTCCTCCCTCTGGATGACTGTCCAAAGCACAAGGGAAACATTTACTCAGGAAAGTGTACGCACCAAAAACTTTTCTAAACTCTTAGCATCGAGTGCAGCACCTCAGTTTGATTTTCTTTCTTCTTCTTTAATCAAACATTGATCGTAGTGACACAGAAAACACTTGTTGTGGTTTATGCAGATTGTTCCTACATCTGGATTCAATTCAATGTTTTATGGGGCTCTGGAGAAGCACAGCATTTGGGGTTTTAAGGCTGTTAGAGCAGTTTGTACGTACTAGTGATTCCACAGTTGCAGGAGGAATTTCCAACATTCTGTCAAACTGTGGTGTACAAATCCTACACCGAGACAGAAAACAAACAGGGATCCATTCATCCGTTGTTGCCCAATCAGATTCTGCCGTCCCACACAGCCCTGCAAGTCTCAGCATGGCGAGCAGGGCGTGAGGGGATGGTGAGAGCCAGCTACATAACGCAAAAACTCTTAAAGTATCCAACAAAGAATCATTTACCGGAAGTTTATCAATTATTACAAACCGTGTGTGCGGTGAGATCTAGGAGGCACCCAGCTGTGTGTGGCAGCGAGAAGTGCCTCAGAAGACATCCAGATTCAAACTGACTTCATGGTTATTTGTGTTGCACTCTCATTTAAAAACATCATTCTTTCAGCTAATGACAGCAAAAACACACACCCTGCTGCACAGCGGAAAGGTCACGTTTCCTAGAAGCTCTGTTCAGACAGGAGCAGGTTTGAGGTGTGTGTCATCGAGGTGAGAATTAAAGCGTTGTTTTCATCACTGGAGTGCCTTTGTTGCACAAAGCTAACATGGATCTAAGAGCTTACTTGTCTTTGCCAATCGTCTCATAGTCTTTCACAACCACTTCCAGTTGGGAGCTGGAGTCCAGGGGCGTGCCCTTTAGGTCAAACTCAAGCACCTGGAAAAGAAAACACAAGGATTGCTTTTGATCTTTGCAGCTACAAACGATGATTTACTTGAACCAATCAGTGTCTACAGAGACAGACGTGTGATGATTGTAAATTCAACAACAAAGTGAGTTAAAGAAGTGATCAATCACTGCTGCTCTGCTTCAGACTTGATTAAAAACCAGTTAGGTCTGAATCTGCTGTGTAACAAAGGTTATAAACTATAAATATCTTACCTGCAGATAGCTCTGTGATCAGTATCAGTTTGGAGAGATGACCTCTGCTCTGGCTGGACAGGCCAGCCCACGGCTAGTTTATGTTACATGAATATTCTGCCAGTGGGACGTGTTACCCGCTGATCCACAGATGCTGATAGGGTTCCCTACCTTTAAAAACTGAATCCACTGTGTGAAACAATAAGATCTCACCAAAATGCATCCGTGTGTGACTCAAATGAGCCATGTCTATGCTCCTGGACTGTTCTGAGAAGCAGCTATGCACAAAGGCAGTGTGGACCTAGAGGTCTACACGGTGTGGTAGCATCCATCAGCACCAGGAACCCTGGCTAAATCAGGAGTTGAGGCCTCTCCAGAGGGCTCAGCCTAGAGATCCAAAACAGTGAGGCGAGAACTTGAAGCCACCAGGAGCAACCTTCACTGAGGGTAAAAGGAAGGAGTGCTCTGAAAAACGTCTATGCCTGCTGCTGACCTCACAGTCCCACCTGGAGGTTTTCTTTTGTCAGCAGCTGAGGTCCAAAGGAAGCTGGTAGAGCTATGAGGGTGTGCTCTGGAACTCGCTGAGATGATGACAGACATTTTCATCCTCTCTGTGTACCAAACTGCCATGTGTGTCTGCTGTAAGAGGCCTACAATTGTTCCAGTCCCTAAACATTCAGCAGCAGACGAAATTACATCATCATCTATTAATGAATTTGCAGAGTCGTCTAAAAGTATGGAGCAAATTATGTTTCTTAATACCTTTAGTTTCTAATATGTGGTGACTGGCACCCCTAAGTGCTGCAACTGGCTAGCTCTGGTGCTAATTACAATAACAGTGCAGCGTTACACTAACAGCTCTTTGCAGATTAATAAAACAGCCTCCATATGTGATGCTTAAGAGAACAATCCACTTTAGTCTTGGTTCTCCCTTTGACTAGTCGTTAGCTCATCAATCTAATCGCTGTTTCTCCAACACTGAGGCTGTTCATAGAGCTATCTACTGATATTGGGCTGAGATAAGTTTCTAAAAGCACACGTTTGTGAGCAGATTACCTCATTCCAAACAGGGTTCAACTCGTTGTCAATCGCTTTGGTTTTCTTCTTCTCCTCTGGTAGTGGAAAAAATATGTATTATTTGCATTTTCACTAACAAACAAAACATATTCAATAGTTTAAAACATTTTCCTTATAACTCAACATTTCCTCAATATTAAGACAAACTGTAGCAAAGAGAAAATGATGGAGTTTGAGCATAGTGATGTCATGTGGTAGCAGACTTTAGAGACAGGTAAGAACAGTTTGTAATGGCAACAGGACAAAATGAATCATGTAGATTTGTGCTTAAAACAGAGCTACAGTTATTATGTTAGGTCTGTAGCTTTGGGCTGACATCCCTGCAACTCCTAACTTGTTTTCTCCTCCCTCACACCGTCTCTCTGTTCCCATGTACACACAGACCCAAGCACAGCCACTCCCCAGCTAAATCTGGGAATGCTGGAAGTTGGAACATGTAGGAAAAGGCTCTGAATGGTCATGGATTAGATAAATACTAAAAAAAAATTATTTATTTATGGACAATTAGGAAGGAACATGAGCCTGGTGGATAGTTTTTTAATGTTCATTACAAGTCTAATAAATATGAGAATAATCAGTTCAATCTAAAACATGTAAGCTCCAAAATGAGCCATATTTGTTTCCCCAACTGTGTTAAAAGTTACTTTAAAACTGGACCTACCTTTAAAAATCACTGACGCTACTGGATCAGGACTCCCAAGTTTCTTCTTGGGCAGATTCTTAGCCGACTCTACAACAACTCGCAGCATGGTGCCAGCCTTCAACCACTCCGGCCAAATTGTTTCAATTCAAATAGGTGGAAGGGTGAAAGGTTGGAGGTCCACTTTACATCTTCACTGCTCCATCACTGAGAAAACTGATGGCAGAACCAGAGAGGAGTCGCTGGGAGGGGAGGGCGGGTCACGGGGGGAGGAGCCGTCCGGACTCGAACCTGGATGAGGAGACCGAGTCTGAGGAAATGCTGGTCTAACTAGAGACTGCTTCACTATAAAAGGTCTCAGTGTACGCGGATAATCACTGGGTTTGATTGGAGGCCTTCGGGTTCTCATTACACACTAAACGGTCTGAATGTGATGCACGCGCTGGTTAAATACGCTGCTCTGGCGCCATCTGGTGGACATGATGAAAAACGCAACATCTCATCAAAAACAAAAATGGATTTTTATAACACATTTTTACAAACTTTTACTGACTAACGTGCAAATAATCAAAAGCAAAATTCTCATCCTATCAAAACTACATGATGCAAAATAAAATAAATAAATAAAAAGATTTAATAAACTCAGACAGCTAACTCAAGATGTCCCGTTAAATCAGAGTTAAAAGTCCATGGCAGGATCTGCTGCTGAGGGTCTATTTGTGCACCAGTGTTTGGTCACATCAGTCAAAGAGACAGTGTTTGCATGTTCCACCTGAGCTTTTTCAAGAACAAGCCAAAACAAGTTTTAAATGATAGACTATAAAACGTTTTGTATAAATGTAGTTTTCCCCTCCTGGGTTAGCTGTTCTAAACTAACGACCATCTTAGCAGGAGGTCACTTTGTATAACCAAGTTTCATTACAAGCAAACAGTTTGACAATAATGAAACCACATTAAAAGCATGAAAACATTTTCAACTACTCTTATTTGAACTCTTTTTGACATTTTTGACAGGCATGACCTTTCTTCCCCTACACTTAATACGTTTTCCTTTGAAATGATTAACCTGTTGAAGCACCCGCCTGTGCCTCCGCTACCCCCAGCAGGGGAACTCACTTCTTCATGGTTTCCGCCTCAGTTCCCTGTGTTGACTCTCTTTGTGCAGACAGATCTCATTTGGGGGGGTGAATGTGAGTGTTCCTGTCTGAAGACAAGGAGTTTTGTTTGAGAACGAGCAGGAGACAAAAGATCTGGATGCTCAGATGATCTCAGACTGGCCCTGGCTCAGGCTGCTGCTGCTAGAGGAGCTAGACTTAGGGTTTCTGATTCACCATGGATACTTTCAGAAACAACCAGAATCTGTGGAGGCTTTATGACACCGAGGTACCACACACCAGGTTATGGTGAGTTCTAATACCAGATCCAGTAGGTTTGTTTTAGCCTAACTGATTTTATCGGAGCGCATCAGCCTGCTTTATAGATCAGCTGCACTGCTCATCTCAAAGATTTCTATTTGCATCAAATTTAGAAGTCTTTATTTTTTGCTGTTTTTTTATTGTCATTTACCTAAAACATGTGGGATCTTGTAGAAAGTCTCATTCCTCACACGGCTTCACCTAAAACCTTTAAACCACAAACACATTATTATTTTGAGGACAAAAACTTTTAAAAATCTGTGAAAGCAGCTAAATGCCAAGAGACACAACTTTGAGTTCATCAGGAAACAGGATTAGATGCTTAAAAATTGATTTTTTTTTGTTTAAAATAGTTACTCTCAGAAAAAGATCAGAGTAGTGTTGTAGCAGTCCTGCCACACGAAGGTGCTGCTTTTTCTCCAAATGCAGCTTTTAAGCAGCTAAACAGAAGCCACTGATTTCATAAAATAACTAGAAAACTAAAATAACACACAACTCGATGATCCTGATAGGTGTTTGGAACTTTAAATGGTTTTGTGTTCAGTTTGGATCTATGTGTGGACCTGCAGACACATGGTTACTTATGGAGAGAGAGAGAGGATGAAATCACTATTAGATCAGCTCTGCATGAGAAACTGCCCACCTGCCACTAACATGTAACATGTTCCTGTAAATCTCTGCTCCTGTGGCTGCAGGCATCCAGCTGATTGCTCCAGTGCTCTTGACAAGCTGAGACCAGAGCACCTGCAGCTCCTGAGAAATGCTTTCACCTGTCCAAAAGCAGGACCACAAGCACAACATCCAAAGAAAAAGGGGAGGAACAAAGATGAGGAATCTGGATTTAAGTTGGATGAATTTCAGGAGCTGCTGAGGTCTGTGGTTGGTCCAAGAACTGATGAGTTGAGAGATTCTTCAGTGAGGTAAAGAAAACTGGAGATTTATCTTAGTGATTTGTCCTTCAATCGGTTCATTTCTGACAAAAAGAGTCCCAGAGGCATAAAAATGGGCTGAAGTCATGTTTCTGCTGCACTACCAGGTTCTGGAGCGTGCCTCTAATCCTACAGCAGCTCTGCTGGACACCCAGCCTCAGATCAGACAACGCTCTCACAACAAGGTGCACAGCATTAAAACTTACTGAGATGTCTGGTAGAGTGCGCTGTAAACATCTTTCTGTCCAGGGGGTTGTATTCAGAGGTTTGGGGGGTGGGTGTGGAGGGGCCAATTATGTGGCAATCATTTAATCTGTATTTGTTCATTTTTTTTAGGTGATTTATTCTTTTCTATTATACTGAGAATGTTTTTTGTATGAGTGAAGTATGGTGCTGCAAAAATGCCCCCTCTGTCTGAATCAAATTTCTCCCAAGGGAGACAAATAAAGAGTTTTGATTTGATTTGATGTTAGCTGAGCCAGGTTGTTGTGGGAGAGAAAAATTAGTTTTCTGAGGCATTTTAAACTCAGCTGTCTCTGATAAATTTATTTCTTCTACTTTTTTCTCTACAAACCATCAAATGCGTCAGATTTTCCATACAAAAGGACCTCAGTGAACATAGCAGTATGGTCTCCCATCATTATGTTTCCCACATCCACCAGGAACCAATCAACGGAGTGGTTTTTGATTCTAACGTCATCATGATATCATCATAAAGCAACACCACATCTGTGGTATTTATGAATGTGTCACTAAGGCAAAAGCCTTATACATGGAAAATCCCACAGGGAACATGCTTATCTCTTATCTCTATAACTAATACTTAGATTTATAGTGAGTCTTCTGAGTGAAACGTCACTTTTGTTGTGCAGCGTTGGTCTTGTTTTGTTTTGGTGGAAGAAAAGCATCAAGAAATGTAAAGATTTGTGTGAAACATTAAAGGACAGCTGGCATTTTGGTGGTCACAGGTAGGGTCACTGACCTGAAAATGTGGGATGAGGTTTCAACAAATGCTTGCAACTGTTGAACAATGATCTAGAAAAGCAAATGTGACCTGAGTTATACATTTACAGAGGGTGAGTGCAGCCAACAGATGGAGGAGACATTACTAAACAGAGTCGTGTTGTTTTCTTTTCCTCACAAGGGCTTTTTTTAATAAACATGCAACGTTCATAACCCAATAAACTGTCTGGACATTGTGACCCTCATGGAGAAGAGAGTTTAAACAGCTGAGCAGCAGCCGTGTGGGCTTGAGTCACACGACTTGGACTTGAGTCATTAATGTAATGACTTTAGACTTGACTTGAAAAAATGTTTAAAGGCTTGGACTTGACTTGGATTTTTACACCAGTGATATTGGAATTTGACTTGGACGTGTTTACTTGAAAAGAATTGATGTTTTACCTAATGTAGCAGGATGATCACAAGCACCTGCTTCCTATTAGTGGAATGATCATCAGCAGAGGGTGCTGTGCTTAGATATAAATTTGACTTCCCTCAGAGCCTCTTCTTGCTGCAGCTGCCTTAGGCACTATCAATTGGCCAGTTTGGCATGGCATGAACCATCACAAACATGATGGGCATGTCACCCATGTCTTTGGGAGGCATGGTGGAGTTTCTCCCGGTCTGCAATCTGCCTAATTGAGAGGCATGACACAAGTCGCTGCTGTTCTGTTCTGCTCCTCCCGGCCCTACATCTGTGCTGCCAACCTACAATTGAGCATGTCCCCAACCTGTCCTGATGAGCCATGGCGGTCTCAGGCCTGTGGGCGGTCTACCAGTGCCTACTGCTGGAACGTTTTATAAAGTTATTAGACTTTATTATTTATGCAATTAGGATCTTTTGATTGCCAGGGAAGTTTATTCACCAATGAAACACAAAAGCCTGAAAATAGTTAATAGAATGAGTTTATTAGAATTAGACTAATGATCAGAGAATGAAGAGAAGGTAGTGATGAAGAATCAACCAAAGGTCACTCAAAAGCCACCTGAACAGGTGAGTTCTCAGCTGCTTTCTAAAGGAGACCACTGAGTCCACTGATCTCAGGCTCAGGGAGAGAGTTCCAGAGTCTGGGGGCCACAGCAGCAAATGATCTGTCACCCTTGGTCTTCAGCCTGGTGCGCTGCACAACCAGTAGGCTTTGATCACTGCTGGGGGTGTAGGGACTGAGAAGCTGTAGCCGACAAACAGAGCTAAAACATGTTTCACACAGAATGAACGCACAAAATATGTTGTTTTACAATTATTATTCTCATGTCATGTTGTGTTTTCATATATTTATATTTTAAAGACTTACTTGTCCGTGAAAAGTTCATCAACTCTGCATCAGCCGAGGTGCTTCCTTAAATTTGAAGCACGTAAGCGGTAGTCTAACGCTATTGGTTAGTTCTGGTCGGAGCTCAGTTTCCTATTGCACAGATTTTACGAGGCAGGGGGCGGGCTTAGCAAAAAAACAAAAAAAAAAGATCGCTTACATTATATCACACTACATGATAAGACAATCACTTTTACGGATTTCTGAAAAATCATACATCATTCCTGAAAAGAGAAAACTCCGGATTGCTGCTTTAAAGAGCAGATTGCAGGTTAATTTTTTTTTCTAATTCATATAAAATGCTGTCCCAAAAATGTTATTTTAAACATATATTGTAGGTATTTCATTTAAAAATGCATAACAGCACAGATTTTTGAGTCAAAAGTGTCCTTTTTCAGCAAAGCTTCTAAAAACGCTCTTTTTTCTAAATCTTAGCCTCTGACGTAATTTAAGGGAGTTCTAAGCTAGCTTCTGCGTGGAGAGTGCAGTTTTAGGGTAGAGAGGTCGTGTTATCGAGTCAGTGTGTGTGTGTGTTCACTAGTTTATGATTGTGTTAATTTTGATAAATTATTGTTTGTGAAGGCTGTAGAAACTCCAGCCTTTGCAGATATCGAGTCCACGAGTTTCCAAATAAGTAAAACAAGCCTCTTTTCTACGTGCCTGGGGGCGTTTTGTGCAGCTGGAAAAACTGGACTTCTGGAACCCAAACCGGTGTCGGTACCAACTCATGGAGGTCCGCGCTGGCCTCCAGAGACCCGCGGCGATGTTTAAAAAATTAAATGCGGATTTTTAGAACTCAGATCATTGTCAGAACCATGTCAGAACCGCTGCCCAGAACCACCAGAAGAGATGCGCCGCTCAGCGGGCCAGTTGAGATGGTTTCTTGGTTGGATCCAGATCAGAACCACCGCGCGGACCTTAAAAATACCAGCGAGCCAGTCGAGTCGAGCAGCGCGCAGAACCTCCAGAACTGGATCACAGGTGCGCTCCCTCCCTCTCTCCCTCTCTAAAGTACTAAACTACGCTATGTGAACGGATATTAACGAGTATGAGACCGCTGACAAACGCTCATTAGTTTATTATTGTCAAGTATTAATGTTATATTAACTGACCGATACTATTTTAATTGTCTGCTACATGTAGTAATCTGTACAATATTGTGATGTTAGCACACGAGTTTAAGCTAACATCGTTAACTCACCAAGACACCTGCTGCTCCCCCGCTGCTCCTCCTCACATCACAGCTCAATCTCTCTGCTTTGGCCGATCGTTTCTCCCTCTGGCTTGTCTCTGCTCTCTGAGACGTGCAGCAGACTCATAACTTTATGGGTTTTGTCCATAAGTATAATTATAAACATTTAAAGTTTCCTCTGTGTCAGAGCTGCATTAGAATCCATATTTGTCTCTAGATTAAGCTAACAGGACTCCCTTTGCTGACGTCACTTGATTTGGCAGAAAAAAACATTTTTCTCACAAAAAATGACTCTAAAAGCCTAAATGATTTATGTATGTGTAAACATTTTTTTTAAACGAGTATCTGTTATGTTTCTCTAAACATTGGTTCATGGGAGTCTCTAACTTGCAATTTGCTCTTTAGGGATGATTTTAAGTTAATCGTATTACACTAATCATCACCCTGGATTCTCATGTCAGTTCTCTTGTTGGCTCTTCCTTCTTCCATCTCAGGAACATTGCTAAGCTGAGTTCCATTCTGTCCTGCTCTGAACTGGAGGTTGTAATCCACACCTTCATCTCCTCACACTTAGACTACTGCAACTGGCTTTTCTCTTGTCTGAGCAGAACCTCCCTGAACCGTCTACAGGTGGTCCAGAATGTCTGTGCTCGGCTGCTGACCAAGTCCTCCAAACACACCCACGTCACCCCGCTCCTCTTCCAGCTTCACTGGCTGCTGGTTAACTTCAGGGTTCATTTCAAGATCCTGGTTCTGGTTTTCAGGGCCTTACATGGACAAGCACCATCATACATTGGTGATATTTCATAAACAAGAAATGTGGAGTCGCCATCTTAAAGGAGCTAGAGGCAGGAAAAAAGAAACGATGCTCACGAGCGACGCGCCCGGCTCTGCGAGTAACTGCAGCCCAGCACGGGAGCGTGCACAGACGGCTATGTTACACAAACACAAAAATACCATTACCTGACCCTCTTCACACGCTCTCACGCCACACCTCCAATATCTCACGCTGAAAAGGCAACTCCCCGCCGCTCTCACGGACAATATTGCGGCAAAGCAATCCACGCTGCAGCCCTGATCACAGCTAATGCTACTACTGTAGCATGATCACAGCTAATGCTACTACTGTAGCATGATCACAGCTAATGCTACTGCACGCTAGCTCACTCTGAGTCATCGGTGAGGTCAGATCATTGTCATATCATCTCTAAACACAACCTATAATGTTTCTTACCTGCTCACTAGGAAATGAGCCATGGCAGCATCCTTTTTGAGTCCCAGATATAGTTGAAGCAGCCTCCATTCGTCAATCACGTATCCGATATAGATTCGGGTCCCTGCCTGTCTTTTACCATATTTGGTTTTTGACTCACAAGATGCCGCTGAATAAACTTCCTTTGTGCCACGCTTGGTCGTTTGCTGGTTGCAGTAGAATCCATTCCCACAGTTCTTCTTTTGGAGTTTGGCGGTTGGCAAGCAACTTAAGGTGCAATAGCGCCACCTACCGATCTGCAGTGTCGAACACATTTTCTTTCTGTTTTGAAGCTGTCATGAACGCGCAAGCAGTGTCAATTGACGCCACATCCGTAGGGCAGCGCGGGAAATTCGTGACCGAACTGCAGCGCATTTTGCAGCAAACAGCCTGTTCAAGAAAATGGAACGATACATGAATGGCCTCATTCTTTTTGGTTTATAATNGTCTGCAGTTGACCAATAAAAACACACCTTTGGGACGCCGCAGCAGCAAGACTCTGGTTTCAACTTATGCTTAAAATGCGGATTATAGACTACACACCCGTTTTATTTTTGTTAACAGACCAAATAAAACCGGAGTTGTGCTAAAATAATTAAACTAAGAATGGGTTCAGTAGCGTTGTGTTGCTGAGGGAGAGGATGGGTGCTGCGCGATCTGACAGCAGGTGTCAAAAGGTGCGCTGAGGCGCTGTCACGGAGCGGAGAAAACACTGAGACAGACATTGATGGCAAAACTTTAGATATTGGAGTGATCTGTGACAAATAGTTACTTCTCTGTAGTTTAGTGGTTTTATGTATAAAGGAGGATGAGAAGGATGAATGTCCAGCAGACAGATCAGTTGTTTAGCTGGAAGACGGGAAAAGGAGCAGCAAGCATTTTATTTGTGGACGGAAATGACGGGAAACGTGGGTTTAGAGGTGGCGAGTGCATGAAGAGGTGGAGAATGAGGGACAAATGTGTCCGTGTTAAAAAGTCTCTGAAATACAAAAAAAGCACAAAATAAACTGTAAACACACTATATTGGACCGCATACATGACAATTTACCCCATAACTCACTGTTGCTGCATCTTCTTTTGTTTTCTGGAGGCTTCCTCAAAAAAATCTAAAATCCACTTTTAATCCAGCTTAGATGGAAAAATATGTGTGACAGTGAGCATCCTGTCACTGGATCCCAATTAGAATAGAATAGACTTTATTGGTCCCACAGTGGGGAAATTCACTTGTCACAGCAGCACCATCACTCAAAAGTTAAAGGAACTAGAGGCAGGAAAAAAGAAACGATGCTCACGAGCGACGCGCCCGGCTCTGCGAGTAACTGCAGCCCAGCACGGGAGCGTGCACAGACGGCTATGTTACACAAACACAAAAATACCATTACCTGACCCTCTTCACACGCTCTCACGCCACACCTCCAATATCTCACGCTGAAAAGGCAACTCCCCGCCGCTCTCACGGACAATATTGCGGCAAAGCAATCCACGCTGCAGCCCTGATCACAGCTAATGCTACTACTGTAGCATGATCACAGCTAATGCTACTACTGTAGCATGATCACAGCTAATGCTACTGCACGCTAGCTCACTCTGAGTCATCGGTGAGGTCAGATCATTGTCATATCATCTCTAAACACAACCTATAATGTTTCTTACCTGCTCACTAGGAAATGAGCCATGGCAGCATCCTTTTTGAGTCCCAGATATAGTTGAAGCAGCCTCCATTCGTCAATCACGTATCCGATATAGATTCGGGTCCCTGCCTGTCTTTTACCATATTTGGTTTTTGACTCACAAGATGCCGCTGAATAAACTTCCTTTGTGCCACGCTTGGTCGTTTGCTGGTTGCAGTAGAATCCATTCCCACAGTTCTTCTTTTGGAGTTTGGCGGTTGGCAAGCAACTTAAGGTGCAATAGCGCCACCTACCGATCTGCAGTGTCGAACACATTTTCTTTCTGTTTTGAAGCTGTCGTGAACGCGCAAGCAGTGTCAATTGACGCCACATCCGTAGGGCAGCGCGGGAAATTCGTGACCGAACTGCAGCGCATTTTGCAGCAAACAGCCTGTTCAAGAAAATGGAACGATACATGNGCTTCATCACCCATTAGCTTTGAAAAAATGAACATACATGTTTAATTTTTTACAGATTTTTTAAAGATCCTGCCTCTAGTTCCTTTAAATTACCGAGTCGACCTGACAATTGGTGCGATACGCTTGTCAGCCACTAGATGGTGCCATCAGATAAAAGAAATAATCCGGAGAGCTACTTTAAGACTTTATATTAATTGTTATCACAATTACTCAAATCTAAGCAAATGCACTTTCAACATTAATAAACAGATAATCTGATTCAGGATTAATTAAACATTCAAGGCTTTAAATGAATAATTAAAATAAGCAAGAGAAAGTCTTTAATTTTACTCATCCTGTGAAAAAGAAGGTTTATGTTACTGAAAATAGAGAAGGAAGTTTTATTAAACTGGAAGTGTCCTTGGCAGCCTCTGTGTAGAGGAGCTGCAAAACAAGTTTGTTATTCTTCTCAGCGTAAACAGGGTAAATGTTATTCTGTGAGACCTCTTGTCTGGTTATAGATTTTGCAGGAGGGTGGAAGTTCTGTTGACCAAAGGTCGCCAGACATGATCTTTCTGACCCCTACACTGTGACGTTTAATGATGTTCACCTCTCATTCACTCCGGATCAATCCGGCTTGTTATCACTCCGGCTCCAGCACTGACTCACATGTGAGGCTGCTGTCAATGGGCCCGCTAGGATGCTCCAGCAGTGCCAGGAAATGGGGACTGGTAAAGGCCTGGTGGAAAGGCTTGGTGCTCCAAGGTATGTATGGTTGTGTGTGAGTGTGGGTGTGCAGAGAAATGTGCAAAGTAAGTAAGTAATTAAGTACATTTTATTTGTATAGCACTTATCACAGAAAAAGAATCACAAAGTGCTTCACAAAGATCAACAAAACAAAAGATAAAGTCATCATAACATTATCTTAAAACAAAACAACAGAATATCATTAAATCATTAAAAATCAGAAAACAGAAAGTCATAAAATTATAAAAATGATAAAACAAATGAAAGATTATTATAAATACAAGTTAGAAAAAACGAATAAAAAATAAAAGATTGAAGTAAAAGCAGTTTTAAACAGAATGGTCTTCAGCTGCTTTCTAAAGGTGTCCAGACTGTCAGTAACACGTAAGGATAAAGGAAGTTCATTCCAAAGTCGGGGTGCAACAGCCTGGAAAGAGCGATCACCTCGACTTTTATATCTGGTCTTTGGAACTTCTAGAAGGTTCTGGTCTGTGGACCTGAGGGCTCGGGTTGGAGCATAAGGCTTTAACAGTTCAGTAACATAAGGAGGAGCTTGGCCATGTAGAGCCCTGAATGTTATAGTAAGGATCCTAAATTGAATTCTAAAGTTAATGGGTAACCAGTGCAGAGACATCAGAATAGGAGTGATGTGAGCTCTTCTGTTTGCTCCAGTTAGGAGCCTCGCTGCAGAGTTCTGGACCAACTGAAGGCGCTCAAGGGCTTTTTTGTTAAAACATGTGAAAAGTGTGTTACAGTAATCTAGACGGGAGGAGATAAAGGCATGGAGAACCATTTCAAGCTCATGTTTTGACACCAACCTTCACAGTTTGGAGATATTTCTCAAGTGATAAAAAGATTTTGGACCAGTGTTTTTGAGTGGCCTTCAAAAGACATTGATTGGTCAAAGACAACACTCAAATTTCTCATGTTTGACTTGACAGCAGAAGCTAAATGACCAAAGGACAACACAAACTGAATAATCCATTTTAATTTGTTTTAATTATTTAAAGACCTCAATTTCTTTTATCCTTTGTTACAGGCTGAGAGCTGCAGGAGGTGGCTGGATGGTCTCTGGGTGGCGATTCGTCTTCGTGTGTGCTGTGTCCAAGGGTTCCTTCACTCCTGAAATAATGGTCATGGGGTGCCTTTGATTTAGTTTATTTTTCTTTATTGGGGTTCCGCCTCTCAGTTACTGACCAGTCCCCATTGATAAGCCTCAGCCTGGATAATTTAGTTTTAGTAATTGGTTTTAATTAATTTCAGTAGAGTTTTATTATTTTTAGCAAGGCCTTGTTTTATTCTAATAAACTGTTAAACATTCTTTTGGAACCACTTCCTTTGTAGAGTGGACTTGCGTGTCCTTTTAATTTCAGTTTTATTGTTCCTTGTGTAGACAAGGTGGCGTTGTTGTCTTTAACTTAAATCAATTCTAAGGGAGTGTGCCCTGCAGCAACGGCGCTCTCCCATGATGCCACACTAACATCAACTTTGACACATCTTTTATTTTAAAGTTCCCCTCTTTTAAGTCGTTTCACTGCCCCCGTATTACAGTAACAAACGGAGAATCTGTAGGCTACTATAGTGTGTGAGAGCTGCAGTACAGTCAATCAGATTAACCAGATTTAAAAAGAGAGAAAAAGCCATCCTAACACATCAGCTAACAATATTTATGCTCCCAAGAGTAACTTCTTTTGGTTACATGCACTACAAATTAGTTGACAAAAATCTGCTGTGCAAATGTAAAGCCAGAGATGGAACAACTTCCAACTTTGTTCGACATTTGAAGTTGCACAAACAGCTGTAGGTGGTACTTTTTTTGTTACAATGCAATAACTAACTTTAGCTAACTTCACATTATAAGCACGTCCTTCATGCTACATTCATAATTCTGTTTAGCTTTAGCATGTGTAACATGATGTAGGTGGTTACTTTTAAGGAATTCTCAATAAAATATAAAGGTGTTCAATAAGAGGTGATATTCCATATAAATATGAATGTAATATTTGATTGATAATAAAAATAGGTACTTTGTGTATGCCAGGAAAACAACATTTTATAATAATTTGACAAGGAGGCAAATATATAGTCTATAAAAATCAATGTATTACTATGTTTCTACTACTAATGATGATACACGACAAATTATGATAAATGATTGTTTAAAGCAGTATAACTGAGACAATGGAGGAGCAATGAGGAAATATGAGCTTAGATTTTATTCAAAATCTAAGTGTCTTAAAAAATGTGATGTTTGGGATAAGAAAATAAATTTGGCTGAATGTTTATGGTTTAACAAGTTATCAAATTAATAATAAAAGACCATCAAATGCCAGTGTGCAGAATCTATGAACCCTTGTGAGCGTTCTCGGAAGGTCCAGCTGGTTGAAGTCGTCCTGACCGGCTTACGGGTGGAATTAGACTTCTGTGGGATTCAAAGGTCGCAGTCCCCTTTTGAATCCGCACGGCTGGCCGATGAGATACAACCCGGGTGACTGCTGGTGGTCAGACGGAGTTTTGCGTCTGATGGAGTTTTGCAGGTTGCAAATAAAGATTGCTTGGAAAAGGATGGTTCATATTCAGCTAAAATTATTCCACTGGAAAATCTGGCTTGATCGCCAACGGATGATAATTTAGCGTAAGCTGGAAGCTTTTGCAGGAACTCTCCTGTGAGCTGTAGCTTTGGCATGAACTGAATTGTAGAGGAAGTGTTATCTCTTTTAATGTTAGTTGTTTATAAATTTTGACAAATCATAATCTGACAAGTGTAAATGGGAGTTTACCAAAAAGTTCTCAAACTTCACTTTTCCTTAAACACTCAGAAAAACGTATTTCCTTAATGTGTCCAGTACGTGCTGGTTGACCATGAGAATCATATGAATCATATGTGCCGTGGTCTCGCCACCAGGAGTAAATGCTGAAAGAACAAGAAGATGCAGGTGCAACATTGTTTTAAAAAATGACTCGAAATGACTTGAAATTTCAAGTTTCAGAACTGAGACTTTATTTGGAATATGAGGATAAAGACTTGGGACTTACTTGAGACTTTCAAAACGATGACTTGGTCCCACCTCTGCTGCATCTTCTTGGTCTTCTTGTCTCCTTTCAGGGAGCTAAATGTCTTGATACTTCTTTGCAACTGCTTGTCACGGGAGGCCGTGATTGAAAGATAAGAGTGTGGACATCGTATGTGACCCTGAACCCTGTAGGGATGCTGCTGGGTCACCACACTTCTGTGTTAGATGTTGCAATCTACCAAGCTGCTGGTCAGATCTGCAGCTACTCCAGAGATTCTGTGAGTGTTTATGTATGAATCCTCTTACAGATTACTCCAGTTTTTACTCTCTAGTCACTTAATTGTTTCAGATCAGCAAACTAATTTCAGTTTCAGACCAATATAAGCTGAGTGTTCACTAAAATAACCTGTCTGACAATATCATGTAGGTTAAAAAAAACAAAAGAACCCAGAATAGACCACATGCTGGAACGGATTCTGCTCTAGATCTTTGACCTTTCTTGCTGGAAAACCCTCTAATGTGGCTAAATTAGAACAATTATTTAAAGAAAGGTGGAACAAAATTCCTCCACAGTGATGTGAGAGACTAATCACCAGTTATCATAAATGCCTGGTTACAGCTGTTGGTTCCAACCAGTTATTGAGTTTACAGTTTTTCTCAATTGCTTAAACACATTTCTTGAAACCATGCCCCATATTCTCAAAACAGTAAACACAAATCCATAACATCTCACCCAATTTCCCAAACATCATATTTTCAGGTCAAAATGAAGCTCTACATTCAAAACTATTCACTCTTGCTGAAAAACCAAACTTTGCCCACAGACATCACACACATGGCCTCAAAAACACACACATTACAACATAGTCTTACACATTGGTGCAACAAATTTAAAACAATATTAGCAAAACTGGCAAGTTATGTTGCTTGTGGTTCTTCCCCAAAAAACTTTTCACATGATGAACACAAAAGATGCAACTAATGTGATGCATTTTTATTCATGTACTATACAGAACAACTCCAAAAACATTATTCCACCTCAGCATCCTGTCTTTGGTTTGGGTCAGGCCAGATAATCTCATCCACATCACAGCCTATATTGGCCCTAGCCAGGCAGTGGTGTCTCCTCCTCCTCTTTCACCTCCTCCTCCCCCCTGGTCTCCTAGACATCCTCCTCCTCTTCTACCTCCTCCATCTCCTCTTCCTCTTCCACATCTTCCTCCCTGGTGTCCTAGCCTCCTCATCTTCTTCCTCCACCTCCTCCTCCCTGGTGTCCTAGACCAAGGGTTCCCAAAGTTTTTTCTTTGAGGACCCACTTGCCCATGTCCAAGACAAGCCAGGACCCCCAAACCCAACTCATACACGCATACACTCGTTACTGTAAATGTGATCATTTACAAACTTTCTACAGACATACAGAGTTATAACTTTTATATGGAGTTCTGATTATACTGTATGGTGTGTTATTGGAATTTTATAAATGTAATTTTTACAAATAAAATCTTCCTAACCTCACAACCTCAGCAAAGACAAAATTGTGGGGACCCCCTTGGGGGTCCTGACCCACAATTTGGGAACCACTGTCACAGACCTCCTTCTCCTCATCCTCCTCTTTCACCTCCTCCTCCACCATGGTGTGCTAGACCTCTTTTCCTCCTCCTCCCTGGTGTCCTAGAACTCCTCCTCTTCCACCTCCTCCACCCTGGTGTCCTAGACCTCCTCTTCCTCCAACTCCTCCAACTCTTCCTTTGCATCTCTTTGGAGCCATTGTTTCAAACCTGAATGAGTTGACTTTGGCCCTTTTATCTATCCATCAAAGTTTCTGATTGGTGTGTTAAATTGTGACGCCTAGTGTTTCCAGGTTGTTAATTGTGTGCTAATTGAGCTCAAGCTGTGCTGACTTAGTTAACATTTTTGACTGCTAGTGCTTTCTAAATGACCCCATGGTGTCAGCACTGAAAAATGTAGGGATTTGTGTTTAGAGTTTTGAAGTAACAGTTCACCAAATCTGACTCATGTGTTAAAGCAGGGAATAGTGTCTATAGTTCAGAGAAATTGGTGTGCTTTTTGAAAAATAGCATTATGGTTTTGGAATTTGAGTTCAAATGATTGGTTATAGTGTTTAAGCAATCGGTTCTTTTTAGCCTGTGGGACTCCAGAGGCAGCTGATGGGTAGCGGCAGTCCAAGCGGAATGCAGCTTGGCTGGTCGCGGAGGCAAAAACCCAGGCGTGGGAGGAGTTTGGTGAGACCGTGGAACAAGGCTTCCGTACGGCTTCAAGGAGATTCTGGTTCACCATCCGGCGTCTCAGGAGGGGAAAGCAGTGCACTACCAACACTGTTTACAGTGGGGACGGTGTGCTGCTGACCTCGACTAAGGACGTTGTGAATCGGTGGGCCAAGTACTTCGAAGACCTCCTCAATCTCACCGGCACGTCTTCCAGTGTGGAAGCAGAGTCTGGGGCCTTTGGGTTGGGCTCTCCAATCTCTGGAGCCGAGGTCACTGAGGTGGTCAAAAAACTCCTCGGTGGCAAGGCTCGGGGGCTGGATGAGATCTGCTCGGATTTCCTTAAGGCTCTCGAAGTTGTGGGGCTGTGTTGGTTGACGTGGCTCTGCAATGTCGCGTAGACATCGGGGGCAGTTCCACTGGATTGGCAGACTGGAGTGGTGGTCCCCCTATTTAAAAAGGGGGACCACACGTGTGTTCTAACTACAGGGGGATCACACTGCTGAGCCTCCCTAAGATATTACTGTATCAATACACTTTACAGTTTTTCACAATGGCTATGACAGTTTCTTCAAAACATGTAACAAGTTTCCTAAACTCATAACACAGTTAGCACAACATCCATCTTTGTAGGCTATACAATTAACACATTTCTTGTTGCTTAGACACAAAATGCATACAGTCAACACAAATTTAAAATGCTTGAACCTCTTTTACACACAAGCTCAACCAAGACCAAAACAATGTAATCTTACAGTCAAATTTACAAATGCCTTCACATTGCATGTCAGAACAGATAACGTCATGTTCTAAACATATATAGGCTAAAGTCAAAGTGAACAGCTGTTCATATTGTGAATTTAAACCCAAATATATTCCCTGTTTTTCACAGTATTGCATTGCCAATGAGAAACAGGTTACAGTTTTTTACAATCGCTATGACAGTTGCCTTGCCAGAGAATAGAATAGAATAGACTTTATTGATCCCACAGTGGGGAAATTCACTTGTCACAGCAGCACCATCACTCAAAGGGTAATTAGAAGAAAGATAAAAACAAGGATACATGTATATACACATAGGCAGTAATCTAGTATTGTAATCTTAGATCACTAAAAAAACACAAATAAAAGATAAAAACAAATTTAGAATATCAGATGTGATATGGATGAGAACATGTGGCCAAATGCAGAAGACCAGGCAGAATAGATTACGTATACAGTAGATTACATTACTGTATTACGTACTTTGTTTTATTTTTACAGTTGTAATTCCGGTGCTATTTCTGTGTCTGTACATTACGTAAAGCTACTCTGAGATCGTCATTCACTTTTTTGGATTGAATTTCTGCAGCAAAAGTAACAGCATGTATGCCTTTACGTACTACAGTAAACCCAACATAACAAAAATGTAGAAAGGATTCAAATATAAGGGCAGACCTGCTGGGAAGGGTCATACTGATAAGCCGCATTAACAATAGAAAATATACAGTTTCAGAGCGTTTTGACATCGATATGAAGGCATAAAATGGAGGAAGTTGTTTTGACAAAAAAAAACATACCAGAGAGCTTTTCTTGATGGTGACCCTGCTAATTATCGATCACCAGAACTGAAGAGCTAGCTCAAATGAAAGTGAAAGTAAAAACTAACCCTCGCTAGCAGCGCTGTTGTTTTAAACACCATTATTCCCATCACGGCTCCTTCTTGAGTAATATAAAAATAAGTTCATTACTCACAGTGCTCAAGTAACATTTTTTCAAGGTAGTTTTTTAACTGTCAGGTTATCATTTGTGTCCCTACTTTTGATATTCCACTCACCTCTGGTCAAAAGCCTTTTTCGTGGACGTTTGGGTGGACATGCTGTTTGACCCAGACGTTTGGCTGAACCGCTGCCTCCTTCTTAACTCTCCTCCGTTAACAACGCTGCCTCCACTCTCCGTTAACAACGCTGCGTCCTGCATTAATTCTCCTCCGCTGCTGCTCCTCCTGGATAACCCCACGACTGAGAGCATCGTTACGACCGGCGGCTGGTCATTCTCGGATGTAGGACTTTCCCCTCCAGGAAGATGTAAGTAACAAATATACGTGCTTTTCTTGATCTGCTCCACACAGTTAAAATCCGCTTGTCCAACTTAAAAACTACCACCGCTTTGCTTCTGTCTTTGGCTTAGCCCGTGTAGCTTTCCAGCTGTTTCACGTGGTGTCGGCCTGAAACTGGCGTCTCCGGGTCTGCAGCGTTATACTATTGACTTTACCGGCTTTGGAAAAGGGATGAAAAGTCCTCTCCAACATCCGATCTGGGCGTCCAGAGTCCGATTAGCACCTCCCCCAGCAGCAGCGTTAAGTTCCTTGCTGTTTGAAAATCTTTAGGAGACGAAAAAATAAATTTAGCTAGATCAGAGCAACTCAGACCCATAGGATTCCATACTAAAATGTTGATTGTTTGTATGACCGTATTTCCCAGAGTGCTTTGCGGCAATCTATTTTTAGCTACTGTAGAAAGCTCTATTGGCAAACTATGCTAACGATTAATGACGTTAGCATTGCTAACGTCATTAATCGTTAGCAATCATCGTTCTACCGCAGTCAGCAAAATAAAATTTACATCACATGACATCATCTTTACTTTGCTCACCTCTGTCTTTCACACGTTTTTCCTCCTCTTCTTTCCATTTTTTCCTTCCCTGTGCACCAGAAAGCTTTGGTTGTTTAGAGTGACTTGCTCGCAGGTAGAATGCTGCAGCTAATGCCTAGCACCTTTCCACTCGTCTCTGAAGTGGGGGAAGGCGTCAGTGTGGGGAGGGTGTCATGGCTGGGCGGGGGGGGGGGGGCGTTGCGTCGGGGGGGGGGGCTCTCGGAAACGTACAATTCGTACTGCTTTGCTATTCAGTTAGCCTGAAGTGGGTTTATTATTTTATTATTAAGACAGAACTAGCCTTGCACTTTTTTCTCCCTGCATTTCTTGCACCCCCTGGAGTTCAGCGCCCTGAGCAATTGTCGTTACTGCTTAACGGACGGGCTGGCACTGCCTGTTCAGGTCAGGATCAATTTGAAAATTCTACTTCTTGTGTTCAAATCTTTGATTGGTCAGGCCCCTCCCTATCTGAGTGAACTCCTCCATTTCTACCACCCTCCTCATGCTCTTAGGTCTGCAGATAAGCTCCTCCTCGCCGTCCGTAAGGCACGTTTGAAGACCTGCAGGGAAAGGGCTTTTTCTATCAGTGCCCCAAAACTTTGGAACTCACTACCTCTCCAGATTAGACAAGCGCCGTCTATCGCTGTTTTTAAATCACGCCTGAAAACACACTGTTTCTCACTGGCCTTTAACTACTAAACCATAAAGCATTAAGTCATACTTTATCATCCTCTTTTCCACTTTAGATGTTCAATTTTAAATCTATAGATTGTATTTTGTGGTTCCACCTTGTTTGTTTGATTTTACTTTGTTGATCTTTATAATTGTTTTTAATGACCTATCTGACTTTCTGCTTGTGTTGTGTCACTTTGGTCAGTTGTAATGCCATGTTAAAAGTGCTCTTTAAGTAAAGTGGTATGGTATGGTATAGTGCTCCTCTCTGGGGGTCGTTGCCACAGCGAGTTATGATGGAGAGCTGATTGTCTGGAGGCTGGACACACAGGAATCGATCATCCACCTCCAGAGGGGGACACATACAGAAAGTTGTTTTCTGGCACTCCTGTTTGTGGAAGTAAAAGTTTGCCAGAGGAGTAGGGTGTGAAAAGTGACAGGATTTCAAGTCTTACTCATGATGTGAACATCTAGTCTCTGATTGGCTAACAATGGGACTCTTCTGCTGCCTTTGTTTGCTCCTCTTTCTTAGATAAAATAATGCAACGTTAATAAATAACACAAGCCTGAAAACATGTTCCACCGTATTGTGTAGTTGCTAATGCTAACGGTTAGCTTCTACTAGCTGAGACACGCTCTGCTCTCGCCTGGATGCTAAAGCAACACAGCTTTCCGTGTTCCCAAGCCGAGGTGGCTGAGTTCATGAATGCAAATATTTCCCTGTGACGTAGAGTCTGACTTTTTCTGACCTGACTGTTTCCCTGTTTGATTTCTTCTGGCAGCTAATACAGCTATTTCATGTTCTGCATGAATGTTAAACTCAGCGAGACTTATCATATTTCAGAAAGAACAAGTATTACATGTTTCCCAGTGAACCTCAGCTTTAAGAAATATTTCAGACCTGTTGTTCTGAGTCACAAAATTGTTCTTATATAAAATGTTTGCATATTTAATCCTTTAATGCCTGACACATAAAACAGTAATCGGCATTGTTATTAAAACAGACAGAATTTTCAGTATTTTATTGTGTAATCAACAACAGTACAAGTAAATAAAATTGGCACTTTTTGACTGCAGGAACTGGGTTTTCCACCAGAGTGGAGAAGGCACGTGTAGCATGTGTTGCAGCAAGATTTGGGGGAACGCACATCAAGTGTGACACATTTTGTATAATAGAGTTAACATTTTACTTTTTCAAATTTATTTTAACTTTTGCTCTATGAATGTTCAAAAATATGTATTATTTATGTTTACTAAACAAGGGAAAATATAAAAATCCTGGGGGAAATGATCTAATCAGAAGAAAGCAGATGTTTTTAGGAACACTAAACGGTTACTTGTCTGTTTCAGCTTTGCTCAGAAGAAGTGTTGTCTGATCAGGCCATGTAAAATCAAAATGGAGAAGGACATACTCCTTAAATGTTCTTCTAGTTATCTGGCAGTGTTTTTGTTTTTATTTGATTTTGATTTGTCCTGTTCTTAATCTAGATCACTGCCTGTTATATGATTTTAGTAACTTCTCATTTAGTCAGACTTAAATGTTAGCTGGTTTACTAGTTATACTGCTTCAGTTCTCAGGTCACCCTACACTCTTAGTTTAAACAATCATTTATGCACTTACTGACTTCTGGTTGACCTTGATACCCTATCAGTACCACCACTGATCTCAGCTACATTTAGTCTCACTCAAGTTCTGTTTAGTTCTATAATAATAATTTCTTGGTCCTCATTGTCCAAGCGAAGCTCTGTTAGTATTATGTTAAGAGTTTCTAGCTTTAATTGTCCATTGTCTATTTTTTGTATGTTCTGTTTTGTAATGTCTTATTTGTTTGTAAAGCGCTTTGAGTTGCCTTTGGGTAGGAAATGCGCTATATAAATAAAACTGCCTTGCCTTGCCTAGTTTCCATTTTGATTCTCACAGTGCATGAGTTTGTGATGGTGCACGATCCCAGGAGAAAATCTAAATTGTGTCAACAAAGCTAACAATACATTGTAATGTTATAATTAGGGGTCTCTGGGATGTGCTTTTATTACACAGAGAAACAGAGCTCTATGTTGGTTTAATTCTGGTAACTAAACATTGCACAATTTAGCATAACTGAAGCCATGGTGGCATGGATTTTGTCAGAAGGACTGGCTTCTCTGTGAGTAAAACCCTGTTTATATATTTTTTTGTGTGTGTTTCCAGAGCGGTCCATCCTATGGACGGCCTCGTGTTCCTTCAGCATCAGCTGAATCTCTAATGTTAAGGGACAGGGGTGTCCTGGTTTCATCTCAGGCTGGATATCTGTGCTTCTGGAGCATCACCAGAGTGAAACAAGGTGATGACGAACAGGGATCACGGCTCCATCAGAGGTCATGCAGCCAGATCAGTTTGAGCCAAAACTCTTACTGCAGAACTATTTGAGAAGCGGCTGTCAGTTGAGATGACCTTCCTCCTCTGAGATGAATTAAAGTACAGCGTAGAGGAGGTCTCAGAATGAGCTGTCGACTTGGCCTCGCGCCGCTCCCATTTCTGGCAGGCCACAACTATGTCTGTTTCCAGAGCCCATCTGTGTTTAGTGGTGTGGGATTCAAATACTTGGACCGCTGCATACTCTGGACTCGGGACGGGCATCATGTGGGTTGTTTTGGACAACAAGAGATATGGTGCATCACTGGTCCAGCTACTTACCACAGGCAAGGAAAAGGGGTTGCTTTTCATTATTTAGTTAAAGGTGTGGAACACTTGTTTAATCAATACTTATGCAGTGGTTGGTACATTTCCAGTGCCTTGTAAGTTGTACTCTGGGGAAACAAAGCACTGGCGCACCAGTCTCAGGAACTAGAAGTGAGCCACATCAGAGGAGAGTGTCAGACAACAGGATTTGGAGTCTTATTTCCTGATTTTTGGACATCTCACCTCTGATTAGCTCACAGCAATGCAACTCTACCTTTGACTCTGCTTTGCTCTGGAACGTTGATGTTTTATCTCCACAAATAACACAAGCCTGAAAGAGTTCTGCCATGTGATGGAGTTGCTAATACTAACGGTTAGCATCTACTAGTCGAAATGTTCTCTGCTGTTTCCTGGACGCTAAACCAGTGGTACTCACTCCTGGTCCCGGAGAGCAGCATCCAGCATGTTTTAGTTTTAACTCTGCTTCAACACACCTGATTTCAATCAGCAGGTGATTAACAGGCTTCTGAAGAGCTTGATGAGCTGCTGAACAGGTGATTCAACCATTGAATTAGGTGTGCTGGAGTAGAGAAACAAGGAAAACATGCTGGATATCATAATTATGACTAAGTATCTCATAATTATGACTTAGCTATTTCATTATTATGACTTAATATCTCATTATTATGACTTAGCTATCTCATAATTATGACTTAGTATCTCATAATTATGACTTAGCTATTTCATTATTATGACTTAGCTATCCCATAGTTATGACTTAGATATCTCATAATTATGAGATAATAAGTCATAATGATGAGATACTATCTCATTATTATGACTTAGTATCTCATAATTATGACTTAGCTATCTCATAATTATGACTTAGCTATTTCATAATTATGACTTAGTATCTCATAATTATGACTTCACTATCTCATTATTATGACTTAACTAAGTCATAATTATAAGATACTAAGTCATAATAATGAGATACTATAATTATGACTTTGTATCTCATAATTATGACTTAGCTATTTCATAATTATGACTTAGTATCTCATAATTATGACTTAACTATCTCATTATTATGACTTAACTAAGTCATAATTATAAGATACTAAGTCATAATAATGAGATACAAAGTCATAATTATAGTATAATTATGACTTTGTATCTCATTATTATGACTTAGCTGGGCTCCACACTTCCGTTTTAGTGCTTCCGCATTTTTCAACCGGCAGCACACACAGCCTCCGGTCATGCTGAATGGTCAGAAAGGCTATTTTTACGCGTTTGCTGCAGGAACAACCAGCTCCAGTGGCCTAGTGGTAGAGTGTCCGCCCCGGGACTGGGAGATCGGGGTTCGATTCCCGGTTGGGTCATACCAAAGACTTTGAAAAAATGGGACCCAATGCCTCCTCGCTTGACACTCAGCATTAAAGGGGTTGGATTGGGGGGTTAAACCACCAAATAGTTCCCGAGCGAGGCCACAGCTGCAACTCACCGCTCCCCACCATGGGGATGGGTCAAATGCGGAGATGTAATTTCACCAGTGTGTGATGATGACTTGGGACTTTAACTTTAAGGACCTCCCGATAATAACGGTTAACAATGTACGCCGAATTGTTCATGCCTCGACCAAATAGCCAAAATCAACTATGGACAAAGCTTGTATTGTATGTGTCCAGCTACATACACACCAATGAAGGTAAGCTAGCAAACTTCTGCTCTGAGTAGCTGAAGATGCTACATGCTAGCTGTCTACTAGCCAAAGTTAGCACAACTAGGAAACGTTTTGGGAGTGAGGTCAGGGTCATGAATGTTTTTTGTGTCTGAAATTAAATACCCCAACCTATATGTTAATCTCAGCTTCAAACAAGCAGTCAGGAGAGGTCACTGTTAGGCCTGAGTGTTTCAGGTCCATGAGGAAAGACCAGAAGACCCACTGTCTGAGCATCAGGTAAAATCACCAGGATTGGTTCAGGTTCAAAAGAAGACGGTTCATGTTTTTAAAAGTCACATTTTTGCGAGTCATATCATTGCTTTCAGTTTGATAACAGATTAAATCCTTGCACTATGTGTGTCATGTGGAACCAGAGATATAATGTGAAAATGTCCCAGAAAGAATATATTAAGTAAAGTTTATTTATATAGCATCTGTCACAGAAAAGCAGACATTAAAATGAAAACATCTTTAAAAAACACAGAACCAAAGATCATTTAAAACAAAACAGATCATAAAATAAATTTAAAAATGCAACATTACGTGGTTTTAGCTGCTTTATAATGGTGTTCTGTGACTGCCAATACAACAAGAATAAAGGAAGTTCATTCTGTGCATCCAAGTTCATTCTAATTTAAATGACTCGCTGAAGAATGACTGTTTAGAGTTTTTATAATTGTTTCAGTACTTTTCTACTCTTCTATTTTAAAATCAGTAAAGTGAAGTTAATCATATTCTGTTGTATTAAAACTATAAAATCACATTACACTTGCTTGTTGCTACGGTTAAAAAATCAATATGACATAAAAATAAAAGTCTGGTTTGTTCCGTAAATAACAAAATAACACCACGAAAACATATTATTTGTATTATATTTGATCCACTTTTGATCAAAATCGATAAATTACCAGCAATTCCCGCTGTTAAATAAAGAAATTTTTTTTATTTTTCATCAAAACAAAGCAACGCTGCTTTTATTTTGAAAGTGGGTTAGCTATTTGGTTTGTTTTCGCTTCCACTTCCTTCATTTACGCTACTGCTTCTGTGTTTGCGCATGCGCCGTGTGCGGTTCTGATACTTTTTGGGTCACAGACGCTCGCAGCGCCGCTTCAACAGTGCGATACCCTCACGAGATTCAGTGGGACGACTCCGCCCTCCGGGCTGTTTTCTTGGAGGGCCTGGTGCCTTATGTCCGGGACGAGATGACGGGAAGAGAACTACCTCAGACCCTGAATGATGTAGCAGACCTTGCGCATAGATCAGTGGTTTCTTGTTCGGCCCTGAGTCCCTGCCCGTCCTCTCAAAACTCCAGGACCTCATCCTTGTTAACCCTCTCAACCTCCGGGGTACTCCTCCACCTCCTCAGTGGAAGAGCCGATGCAGCTGGGCCACCTCCCACCGGGGGAGAGAGAGAGACGGTGGTGCGAGGGCTGTTGTGTCTACTGTGACTCTCCCGACCACCACCGCCTAGACCAGGGGTTCCCAAAATGTTTTCTTTAAGGACCCCCTTTCTCGTGTCCAAGACAAGCCAGGACCCAAACCCAACTCCTACACGCATAAACACATTAAATGTGATAATTTACAAACTTTCTACAGACATACTGAGTTATAACCTTTATATGGAGTTCTGATTATACTGTAGGGTGTGTTATTGGGATTTTATCAATTAAATTTTTACAAATAAAATCTTAATAACCTCACAACCTCAGCAAAGACAAAATTTTGGGGACCCCCTGCAATCTTGTGGGGACCCCCTTGGGGGTCCCGACCCCCAATTTGGGAACCCCTGGCCTAGACTGTCCGCTGCGCATTGGGGAACTCAGTCCAGGTCGTCTTCTGCTGGTCATCTGTGGCTGCATCTGTCGATACAAGACACAATCTTTAGCCTTCATTCCCTGCCACTGTTGTAGAAACTAATCCTTGTATGCCATACTGCGTTCTTGCTTAGAAGGGAATCTCTCTCTTTCCCAATACTGAAGAAAACCACCAGTAAGTGGATCTGTGGCCCGAAGGGTCTGCAAGTTGGCTATGGGACATGAAGAGAAGGCTGTAATCGCATGGATAGCAGCATCAACTAGCCCAGAATAGTTGACTGTTGATGTACATCTTCTGGGACAGTAAAGCCACTAGTTTCAGAGGAAATGCTCACTGGTTGTGCTTAGCGTGACAGGGATCGGCACTCCTGTTTGCTGGTCCAGGGCAGTACTTGATTTTAAAATCAAACACTGCCAGTTCTGAAGCCCAATGTTGCCGCAGCCTTTTCCCTCAGAGATTGACTCACAAGGACTTCATTTATACTAGAGGCCATAGAAGACTTTTAAAAGAATGAGTGAACTTCATATTAACATGGGAGAACATGAAAAGCTCCGTGGGGCTCTCTGACACTGCTGCAGTGGGCCCTGGCTAGATGGGCTGGGGTCTCCCTGCCCTGGGTGGGGTTTGGAAACGGGGTGCCTATTGGGGTCAGCGGGGAAACTGGCTCCCTGGGAGAGCTTAGGCCCCCAGTCTTTCCTCCCCATCCTCAGACATTTCCCTCCTTCTGCTCCATCACATCACCACACACACATGCACATAGGGCCTTGGTGCGTGGGAAAGTTCAGGCAAGTGCGGGTATGGTTCCCATCTCCATAGTTCCGTGGTGGCGTGCGCCCAAATTTTAATTTGCATATTAAACACTTCCAACAAACAAACTGCAGATGCAGACTTAGGGCCTTGGGGGTAAGCACACTCGACGACACCTGTAGAGGGGGATCACTCAGCCTCTCCTCGGGTGCCGGGCCCACTTCCAATTTTAAGCTGCTCCTAGACACTGAAGGTTCTGGGGTGGAATTGGGGTTGTGTGCTGACACCAGCTGGCGTAGGCTGGGTGATGTCTGTGCTACCCCATCACCCCCCAACCCCCAAAATGCACTCTAACCAACATGCATCAACACCACATTAGGGCAGGCGGAGGGAGACTAGGGGTCTTTTCATACCCCTGTTCTTGGTTTGCTGCCTGGTTTTGGAGACTAAGTGTGGGAGCTGGCCATCTGTTTGGGGTCTGGGGTGGTGGGTCACTTTGCTCTGCGTTGGACGGGGTTGCCTGCTTGTCATTACCCCAGTTAGAACGGGACCATCTCTGAGTCCAGTAGTGGTTGTGCCCTTTGTGCAGCAGTATCGGACCAGAGAATGTAGGGTGTGTATGGGGAGTGTGAGTAGGTGTATTACATGCATTCTTGTGTGTCTAGGTTGAATGTGTTTTTGAGTGAGCATGAGAGTGGGTGTGTGTAAGTGATTGTGTGTGACTGTCTATCTGTCAGGTAGAGTCTTGGACTCCTCCCCTCTCCTGGGACATTTTGTGGTGCTATTGCTGGGTTTCACATGACGTAGCGTCCCCGCCTCTTCCCTGCCTCTTCCCTGCCTCTCCTATTGAAGTCCACATAAACAAATGCAGATACAGGTCAAGCAGGAGCTGGCTCTGCACAGATCCCTGTTTACTCTGTTGATTTGGCGTTAAAATGCGCAAATTCTGTGTTGTCTATGGTTGTTACAATTGCTCTAATTGGGACAAAGACCAACGTCTTTTTTTGGGTCCCGAAAGTAGTGCGCCACAAAGGACATATTTAAAAAAAAACGTACTGAAAGAAGACGGCTGAATAATCTCCGGCTAAAAACATTAGGAGCTGAAACGGACAATGCTAAAGTTTGCAGTGATCACTTTCTAACAGGTAAGGGTTTACTAAATGTTTTATAGCGTTTTATTGAACACAGCCATAAAAACGGCAGGTAAACAGTTTGATACTGTTTTCATGTGTTATATGTGTTGCATTTATATTGTAAGTGGATAGAGGCTGTCAATAGAAGTTATAATGAGGGGAATGAAAGACCAAGTATTTCTTGACTGAATGCATCGTGCTCATGCAGTTCAAACCAGATCATTTTACTTTGGCAAATGGTGGTATCATCTTGAGGAAAACATTACTCACACTCTTAAACAGTGTTTTGTATGATCTGCTATTATTCAGAGAATGTGTAGAGGATACCTCTATGGCACGGCAAATAGCTTTCAGAGTGCTAATGTTGTTAGCATTTAGCTTAGTGTTGTAATGTGGCGTTTATACCCTATAAAAACAAACTAACGTACCAGAAATTTAGATTTAAAAAGGCCTAATAAGTTATTTACAAGTAGATTCTAGCACATAAAATATACTTGTTGTTAGCAATAGCGATAGCATTATTATCATGAGCTAAATAGCACAACTCACTACTTACCTGAAAACAAGACGACGTCATTTAGAGCTTCTCAGGATCACTAAATGGTTAACCCAACCTGAAATAAAATAGTTGTAGGCTTCCAGGCTTTTGAATGCTTTCATTTGGTTTGCTGTATAATATGAGGTATGCAGCACAAGGTAGTTTGTTATGTCGATCACTTCAACGCTGGGTAAATCCTGCAGAGAGTATGAAAACGCAGACCTTTTAAAAACTATATGGGTCGTAACCTACATGTCTGTGCCAGTCCATTTAATGCCTTACTATACTCGCTTTCCTTCATTGCGCTGTGTTTTGTACTGAAGCAAAACACTTCCTGATTTCAGGGTCACGTGAGTGAAACCCAGCAATAATATCTTGACCTACCCTTCCCCTGTCACATTTCCTGCTGGTGGGTGGTACCTTGGTCTGCCTGCATATTAGCAGCTCTTGTATCTGGGGCTGGAAGTTTTTGGCATCTGTCGGCTCACTCCTGGTGTCTGCCTGGTGGAGTCTCAGCCCTTGGCTCTGTCAGGTCTCTGCCAGGGTTGGGTGCCCTTGGGTCCTAGGCCGCTGGGTTCCAAGCTCAATCTACCTTCCAGTGGGCGGCTTCAGGCAGGCCTGGGGACTTACCGTTGTCATCTCCTGGGCCTCTGGCATGGCTGATGGTTGGTCCCTCCTGGGAGAGCCTCTGCGCCCATCGGGAGAGGGGTTGGGGTTGCCTCGGGATCTCTAGGCTTGGATCGCCTCCATCCTCCATGGGTCTTTGGGGGCAGGTCAGTGGCCCCTCACACTCACTATTGGACATTCCTCTAGAGAAACCTTACATACACAATTGCGTATAAGCACACAGGTGCTCACATGGTGCTCTCACAAGTATGGGCTTGGGTGATTTAACACATAACCTAAGGCTGTGGTTGACACTATATGCACTAGGATTTATTACCGTGTGCTTTTCAGCAAAAATTGCTACTGTTATACATCCTCATGTTGTTGGTGCAGTGATGTTTTGGTTCTGTTGTATTTTTGTGTCCCCTTTTTTCTCTCTCTTTCTGCAGGTCTAGAAGTAGATTCTTTTGCATCCTTTATTGTTTATTTTTGTGACCCCCCCCCCTTCTCTCTCCCCCCTTTCTCTTTCATTTCCATGACCATTGAAATTTAAAACAACCGAAAGCATTTCTAATAAAGCTTTGAAATCAGGCGGGGCATTATAGCCGAATCTATAATGCTCCACCTGTGAGAGTAAAACTGTATGGGTTGTTTTTGGCACTCAAACATCAATTCTGATTGCTATACAGCTGGACAGGACACGAAAAAAAAAAACACGGGAGAACATGTTAAAAACATGAAATGTGTGGAAAAATATGTGACCACTTGTGTTTTGCACACATTTCCTATTAGAATTTAGACTATTTCTATGGTAATAAGGTGTGGAAATCTATGGACGTTCACATGCGACACCATTTGGAATAACCTGGCTGTAAACCATGTGTTAAACACATATCAGTACCAGGTACCATGTGTAAACATGTCTTGAACATGTTCTTCACATGGGATCACAGCTCTTGTGAAGAACCTGTTCAAGACATGATTTTTCCATAATTAGCTCCTTCATGAGAGTTTTCTTTAAAGGAATACAATGACCGTTTCATTGTATACCCGTATAATGACAATTCAAGAATCTTGAATCTTTTGTAAACACTACTTGATCTATATGGTGTGTGTGTGTGTGTGTGTGGGTGTGTGTGTGTGGGTGTGGGTGTGTGTGGGTGTGGGGTGTGCGTGTGCCTGCTCTGTCTTCTCAATCCCCAGTGAGTCGTAGCGGATGGCTGCTCATACTGAGCCAGGATCCTCTGGAGGTTTCTTCCTGTTAAAAGGGAGTTTTCCTTCCCACTGTTGCTACATGCTTGCTTAGTATGAGGATTGTATCAACACACAGTCAGTGTCTTGATGCAATCTGCTGGGTTCCTTATATAGGAAACTTTTTTACTGATTGGCTTAATGAACTGAACTGTATTGGAATGTTTACTTTGTGAAGTGCCTTGAGACGACTCTTGTTGTGATTTGGCGCTATAGAAATAAAATGAATTGAATTGAATTGTACAGGGCAGCAGTAGCTCAGAAGGTAGAGCGGGATTTCCAGTAATCGCAAGGTTGCAGGTTCGATCCCGGCTCCGGCCAGAGAATGCTGCTGTGTGTCCTTGGGCAAGACACTTAACCCGCCTTGCCTGCTGGTGGTGGTTGGAGGGACTGGTGGCGCCAGTGCTCGGCAGCCTCGCCTCTGTCAGTGCGCCCCAGGGCAGCTGTAGCTACGTTGTAGCTCATCCCCACCAGTGTGTGAATGTGTGTGTGAATGGGTGGATGACTGATTGTGTTGTGAAGAGCCTTGGGGGGTTGTAGAACCCTAAGAAGGCGCTATACAAATACAGGCCATTTACATCTCCAGTTATTTCAGTAACCTTAGAAGGTTCTGTCAAAAGTTCAGCCAGTTGGAAAAAAAGGAAAATGCTTTTTAGACAAATGCTTAGGGGCAAGAGTGCCCCTTTCTCTTTCTGTCTCTCATGGCAGTGACCCATATCACCTGTGGTTGCTGGAGACAAATCAGACTAAAAAGCAGGTTAACGACCTTCTTTTACTTTTCCAATCACAATAGTTTCACTCAGTCTGGTTTGTCCTCAAAGGGAATTAAACAGCCTCTGAGACATGGATACATAGTCACACACACACACACACACACACACACACACACACACACACACACACACACACACACACACACACACACACACACACACACACACACACACACACACGCACGCACGCATGCACAAGATGTTCCAAAATACCACAATAACAACAGAGGCAGGCTATGAAACGCCCTGTGAGAGTTTTATTGCTTCACCAAAGACCTGCGCATTTCAGAGAAGACACAAGGAACAAAACTGCAGTGAAGAAAACATGACCTGTGAACCCATGGGGGGGTATTTTAACTTTTCTTCTTTGTTTGAATTCAATGCTGCCTTTTGTGAATGTTTGCTTTCATGCTGATCAGGGTGAAATGGGGAGAAAACTGACGGGTAGATGTGTGGGATCTGCAGCAGGAAGAAACTGCAGCTGGGAATTTTTTTTGCCCGAAGCAAGGTAGACTTAAGAGCTGTGGTACAAAAGAGAAGGAGAAATGAGTGAGAGGGGGTTCAAAAGCAGGAAGGGTGGGATACAAGAAAGGAGAGAGGAGCTCTGATGAGTTAAAGGAGGAGTGAACGTGCACTAAGAAGGAGAAAAAGGGTGGAGTCAATAAGATGACAGAATGAAGAGGGATCGCTGCAACTTGGGGGAAACAAAAGGATGCAAGGCAAGTTTCTCCTTAAATACTAGAAAATGAAATGAGAACCCCAGAATAGACACACACACATTCAATATTCAGAGCCAGACATGTGTGTTGGATCGGAGTGGAAGAGCTGAAATCTATTAAATAAATATCTTTATCTTTGTTTTAGTCTTTGTTTTCTCTGTACCTCCAGTGCACTCAGTCTGTACGCTGTGATTTGATGTTTGAGTACATACCCACACACACACCACACCACACACACGCACGATGTTGTGAAACCGAACACTCAGACAGACACGCTCCTCCTCAGAGCAGCAGGTCCATGACTGGAAGCAGCCGAGCTGTCAGTGACTGCTGCTAACACACGCTCCCTCTCAGCTCAGCTCAGAGTTACTGCTGGGGCAAAAGGAGGAAGAGGAGGAGGAGCTGACACAAGAAACTGAGAGACAAACCAGTAATGGTGTGAATCTGATGTATTTTTGGAGGAGCGTTTAGTCTGGACTTTCATTGTTCTTTTTTTAACTAGTTATTCTCCTATTTGGTCACCTTTGCTCCAATGATGAGAAGAGACCGGTTCCTACTCGCTGCAACCCTCACAACCATCTTCTCAGCTGATTTCTACTTCATCCTTCTGCCAAAGCTGCAGAACATGAGACAAAAAGCTGAACATGTTTGCTCATGTGAGCCCGGCAACATCAGCAATCACAGCTTCCCAATCCTGGAGGGTTTGGCTACACCACAGCTCTCCAACTGGACACTTCCATACAGGACCACTCCATCTGATCCCACGGATAGAGGCTCAAAGCTGGAGAGGCTCTTCGCCCATCCGCTCTACAACATTCAGACTCCAGCTCTGAGGACGGAGGAGAGGCTGCTTGAGGTGGAGCAGCTTCTGGAGTACTACAGGAGGAAGGCTTCTCACTGGGAGAGGTCAGTTTCTGCTTCTTTTTCCAGCTGAAATTAGCTTACAGTCTGTTGCAAATTGATTTACAAGTTGCTTCACTTGATTGTGAAAGCTGAGAGCACGTGTTGTGGCTCGCTGTGGTTGAGAGGCTGGGTCAGTGACACAGCAGTCAAACCTCCTCCAGGGTGCTATGGAACACAGGAACATAAAAGCAATTTGTCCACAGAGATAATCATCAGGATGCTCGTGCACCAGGTCAAAGTGATCTGGGACACAAAGATGTCATTCTGACAGCTTGCTCATTTTGTCAGTGAGGACTGAAAACGGCTAAAGCTCCTAATCTTTTTGGCCATCCTAAACAATCATCAGGGATCTCTTGGAATGCAAAATGAGAGAAAACATGAGCATTTAAAGGCCAAGCATTCCTTGAAGGACTGTCTTTAGAGTTTTAAACCAACACCATCTTATATTGAGAAGTGATGGAGCTAAATCTGTTTTGTTCAAATCTAAAAAAAGTGTTTGATCCTAAACAAAATCAAAAGATCTGCACTGCCTTTTATAGCTCTGACCCAAAACACTCAGTCTTGAATTGTTGCAGCAGCATCCCGGTTCTACAAACACACTCCAGCGCTGCTCAAGCCAGCAGTAAAAGCCATCTTTTCTAAACCCTTTGTGGTCAGCGCTTGTCCAGCATCGTGATTACACTGATCTGTCACTTCAGGTTGCTAGGTGAACAGGAAGGCCGATGGGCAAACAAACTTGTATTTTTAGCCCTTTGCTCCATTATCTGAGTTTGTTATTCAGCCTGTGATGGAGTTTGTTTCTCAGCTTTGACCCTGCGTTGGCCCTCAAACCCCAGAGCTTATTTCTGTCAGTATCAGATAACTATACTGCCTGAATATGAGAGGCTGTGGAAAATGAACATTTGTGACTAAAGCTATAAAAACGTTTCCTCAAACTAAGAAACAAGGTTGACAAACTAAACCGAGGATTCAGCTGAAGAAACTAATGAGTTGGTCCTCCTTCAGACTGATGACTTTCAACATTCACCAAGAACATGAATGATTGTTCCAGGCCCTTGGTGAGGTTTATGGGAACCCAATATATAATTATATATACAATATAAAATCTCTAATGGTTCCCATTAAATGTGATAAAGCACCATCACCATTGCCTGCACAGCGAGGGAGGTGGATTATTACAGTCCAGCCACGTTGTTCACAGGGTCTTAATCTGATGCTTGTGTCCAGTAATAATGATAGAACTAGAGCAGTCTCATTCATCTCTGTTCTGGGTTTTCTCCTCAGACAGAAGAAACTTTATAATGAGGCAGCAGCTTTGGCCAACATCTCTGTGATGGAACAAGAAATGACCTACGACCCGGATGCCAGCTGGCTGAAGTTCCACTTGGGAATAAACCGCTACGCTCTGTATTCCCGGGATGATCCCTCCATCCTCCAGCTCCTCAAAGACATGCAGAACATGAAAGTAATGAGTGCAGGTGAGATCAAAGAAACATTTCCTGTATTTTATTGTTGCATATCTATGATCATTTAGACTGTTTTATCATTAAATGACCATTTTACTATAAAATGCTTCATGCAACTCCTGTAGTTTGTCCTATGACCTAAAAGCCTTGTTCTCTTACAGATTACACTCAGGATGAGAAAGCTTTAAAAGGAGAATGTGATTGCACTCAAGGTATGCCAAACTTTAAAGCCATACATTGAAACTTTTTCTTATTTTAAATCATGTTCTTGAGCCAGTATGTGCTAAAATGACAATGACCTAAGAACACATCCCTGAGGTACCACATAAGTGTCAGAGTTGCCTCGGAGGAAGCACTATTATTTATCACAACATAAAACCTTTGTTTAAAACATAAGAAGTAAACAACTTAAGAGCTAAACCAACCAACCAACCAATAGGTTGATTAAATAGGCAAGATCAAGTGTGTAAAAATCTGCAGATAATTTTACAAAACCTACAAAATAGCTCTTTTTCTATCTGCAGTCTGTGTTTCTGTTCTTCACCCGTCAAGTGTGCAACCACACAAACATTACTTACTGCCAAGAAGAAATACCTACCTAAACCATCCATCCATCCTGTTTAAAGTTAGTTATTTCCATTATTTCAGTTCCAAACTGTGACATAGTCTGTGAACCACAACAGCTGCCTCCAGCAGCCGGGTCTCCTTTGAACCTTTTCCAGGAGTGTTTAGAAAGTAAACTGCATATGATTATATGATTGTTAACTAATCATACCCTTGAGTTTCAGAGAGTGCAGTAGAGGAAGGCGAGTGTGTGGTTAGATGGCATCGACTTTTATTATACAGCCAAACAGAGCTGCTGAGCGTGAAGCTGTATGACCCACAGCTACTCCAGACACCCCACTTCTGACTCATATATTTGTTTTCTGTCCAAAAGTGGTGTTGAACTCTGTTTCTATATCAAGCGTATCTTCTGTTTTTGTTTGAATTTTTCCTGCAGTAGTAAAACCCAGCGGGCATCACCTGAAGTTGGCTCTTAAAATGCACAACTTTGGCAAAGCAATGTTTAAACCAATGAGGTGAGGAGTGACTCGTCTTCAAGTAGAAGGAATAGTGAGGGAATTCAATTTCAAACAATTGCTTGGTGTCCATGAAATCCAATAAATCCTACTATTGCATGCTTTAGATCACCTAACATCTTATTAGAGTAATAAGTCTGTTGTGTCATGTTCCAGCTTGATTTGTGTCTGCTTAAATTACCCAGCTGGCTGCTAAAATGACAGTTTTTCTCCTGCTGATTACACACTGCAGTCTAATGTTACTGAAACCTCTGTGTGTGTGTGTGTGTGTGTGTGTGTGTGTGTGTGTGTGTGTGTGTGTGTGCGTGTGTGTGTGTGTGTGTGTGTGTGTGTGTGTGTGTCAGGCAGCAGAGAGAGGAGGAGACACCAGAGAACTTCTTCTACTTTGTTGACTTCCAGAGACACAATGCAGAAATTGCTGCCTTTCACCTGGACAGGTGCGGTTACTTTCACTCCTCCTATACTTTCACCGTCTGCTGTATAAATTTATGAGACACTTGTTATAAGACTATATTTAGTGAGTTTGACATGCATCTTGGAATTCTTCTTTTGTTATTTTTACAAAAAATCACCAGCAACAAATCTGTTTACTTTTTCTGGTGTTACTGGAGACTTTTGAAGACTCTGTTCTCCCTGTTTTTCATAACGTGTCCCAAAGCATTCGCAGGCAGCCCAGTGTTTGCCCAACAGGCTCCTTCTCAGCTACACTCAGAGCAGGAGATGCTCACGCCTCTATGTTCAGTCTGCAAATGAATTGTACATGCAGAAAGTCATTGTGAGCCACACGTATGTTTATGATTTCCCTCATAAAATGCCCTTTACTGTACATCCACCTGGCACATAGGTGATGACACTATTTATTAACTTCTTTTAGGGGATGCCAGTAGCTGCTTGGGGGAGTTGGAAAAACCAGCTGCCTGTCAGGTTTAAACTATTGGTGGTCGACATGAAGCTGCTACAGGGTTTGGGGGTTGCACGAATCATCCATCAACCTACTCACCAATATTTAAAACATGCTCTTGCTGAGTTTCCTGTTGAAGGGATCACCATTTTGTCAGGTGGTGTATGTTTGGCTCAGAGACCACCACTGCCTCAGCACGCTTTTATTTTCTCAGCTGCCTCTCATGTCGGGGGGACTTTTCTCCATTTCAGACACATTTACAGATACATGTGCCAAATATCATTTTTCTTCATGAAAAAAGAAACACTAAGAAAACAGAAAGTTGTTAAACAACCATATTTAATCTGTTAGTATTTTATGTTAGTTAGTAGTTTATGGGCATGGTGATTTGAATGGCTCTTGTTCTGGGATGGGATAATTACTACACAACATGCAACTTCTTACCCATCAGGGTCAAAATTACACAAACATTCAAAGTCAGTTATTGTTTTGAAATCAGAAAAGTTGACGCAGATTTATTATAAAAACTGTTTAAAGATCAAAAAGTTAAACTCTCCAGGTCTCCGGCTAAACAGATAATTCTCAACATTTTCTTTAGCTTCCAAACAATTGCAACACCTCTGAGTCAGCTCAGGCTTTCCCAATATGCTGATCAGTATAAACCACAGTGTGTGTACACAGACTCAACACGTCTTTATCCAGCTGTACTTTAGGCTGAGGTGAGTCATTCTCAAACACAGTCATCTGAACGAGACAGTGTCATTACGAACCCACACGGTGATAAGTCAGCGCTTCACCACGCAAGACACAAAAAAGACAAAGCAACTTGAAACCTGCTCACATTAAAAATAATGTTTTTGCTTTCCCAGATGTGTCATGCTTTCAGTCTGAGGCAGCCTCAGTCTCTGTTGTGTCTGACTTGAGTCGTCTTTATCACCAGCAATCAGAGCTTGGGGAGCGTCAGCAATTTTAGAAACACCAATTCAGCTCCACACGCTCACTGCTTGATGACTGTTTGTGAAACCTGACAGAAGTTTGGCCCCCAGGAAAGCTCTTGAGCGGGACTGTCAGAAGTTGCATTTATGAGAAGAAAAAATAAAGCCATCATCTTTTCATATTTATAGCAAGGTGTAAAGGGGTTATTTATGTATTTTTGGAAATCTCATTCATATTTAGGATCTTGGACTTTCGAAGGGTTCCACCTGTGGCCGGCAGGCTAGTGAACGTCACCGGAGAAGTTCTCCAAGCAACCCACAATGAAGACCTACGATCCGTGTTCTTCACCTCACCAGGTACCTGTGGGAGTCCTTTGAGTACAAATTAAGTTTTTTTTGTTTTTTTTCAAACATTGCATAAAAAATTACTTTTTCTCTGACTTGAAAATATTTAGATCCAGGAAAGAAAGAAAAAAATAAATAAATGCAATAGTCAAGTCAGTTCAGAAGGTGGCGATACTGTTTTCACAAACATCAAAAAGAATTCCTGAGCTAAAGTGATTCTCCTAAAACGAGCTAGAATTTACTTATTTTGTTTATATGCTTTTGGATTCTGTCCACTATCCCGTCAATACTTTATTTTTTGTTTAATCACATAACCAAAGTTTATTGGTGAAAGGATCAGAAGAACGCTTTCTCCAAAGTATCAAGTACATAGAGATTAGTCTAAAATCCAAGATTTATCGATCCCTCCACTTAAAGTAGCTCTCCGGAGTATTTCTGTTATCTGATGGCACCATCTAGTGGCTGACAAGCGTATCACTTGTTAGCCACTAGGGTCCACTTGATAATTTAAGATGGCGACTGCATGTTTCTTGTTTATGAATGTGCTTCTATAGCCGACAAACAGCTAAAACACGTTTTACAAGTATTATTCTCATGTCATGTTGTGTTTTCATATATTTATATTTTAAAGACTTACTTGTCCGTGAAAAGTTCATCAATTCTGCATCAGCCGAGGTGCTTCCTTAAATTTGAAGCACGTAAGCGGTAGTCTATCGCTATTGGTTAGTTCTGATCGGCGCTCAGATTCCTATTGCAGGGATTTTACGAGGCAGGGAGCGGGTTTAGCATAAAACAAAAAAGACGTATCACTTACATTATATCATACTACATGATGAGACAATCACTTTTACGGATTTCTGAAAAATCATACATCATTCCTGAAAGGGGAAAACTTCAGACTGCTGCTTTAAAGGAGACCTATGTACACCAACATTTTCCTTGTTGTTGTTGAATAAAGACAGCTTGGGTGGTCTAAAGTAGCGTGCCAAAAAGTCAAAACCATGTGTGAGCTACTTTTAATGTAAATTAGAAAGTTGGAAAAAGGCGCGAGAAAAACTTCTGATCTGAGAAAGTTTTCCTCAACACGTCATTCCTTGTCAAACCTGCATGTCTCCAGTGTCTGAGGCCTTCTGGGGAAACTAACCAATCAGCAAGCAGCTCATTATCATATTCATGTTCTGGCCGAGTGGGAGGGGTCAACAGCTCTTTTTATTGCTGGGTTTCACATGACGTAGCGCCCCGCCTCTTCCCTGCCTCTCCTATTGAAGTCCACGTTAACAAATGCAGATACGGGTCAAGCAGGAGCTGGCTTCTGTTGATTTGGCGTTAAAATGCTCAAATTCTGTGTTGTCTATGGTTGTAACAATTGCTCTAATTGGAACAAAGACCAACGTTTTTTGGGAGGTCCCGAAAGTAGTGCGCCACAAAGGACGTATTTTTTTAAAAAACGTTCTGAAAGAAGACGGCTGAATAATCTCCAGCTAAAAACATTAAGAGCTGAAACGGACAATGCTAATGTTTTGATACTGTTTTCATGTGTCCGTACGGCAAATAGCTTTCAGAGTGCTAATGTTGTTAGCATTTAGCTAAGTGTTGTAATGTGGCGTTTATACCCTATAAAAACAAACTAACGTACCAGAAATTTAGATTTAAATAGGCCTAATAAGTTATTTACAAGTAGATTCTAGCACATAAACATACTTGTTGTTAGCAATAGCGATAGCATTATTATCATGAGCTAAATAGCACAACTCACTACTTACCTGAGCAAAAACAAGACGACAGTCATTTAGAGCTTCTCAGGATCACTAAATGGTTAACCCAACCTGAAATAAAATAGTTGTAGGCTTGCAGGCTTTTGAATGCTTTCATTTGGTTTGCTGTATGAGGTATGCAGCACAAGGTAGTTTGTTATGTCGATCACTTCAACACTGGGTAAATCCTCCAGAGTATGAAAACGCTGACTTTTTTTTTAAAAGGAGTTATCACCTATAATACCGTGGATATCTACGTCCTATTATAGTCATTTAGACCATTAACATAAATTGAATTGGAAAAATAAATAAAAAATGTGCTTTTCAGATCCTTTTCTGTAAAGGGCATATTTTCTCGCGAGATCACATGATCACATTTCGGCTGTCTTGGACGCACGCGGGACTGAGGGGCGCGTTGATTGGTGGAAGGAAGCAGGAAGCAGCTTCAGCGTCTCGCTCCAAAACAACAAAAGTTATAACTGAACCCGACCTGGCAGTGACCTACGGGATCCAACCATGTATTTACGAGCCTGAGCCTCGCCTCGTACGTAATGGCGCCCTCGTTTGTTGTTGAGTTGGGACAAAGCAAGCTAACAGCCAGGCATCGGCTCTTATGCTGTTGTGAAGATGGAATACACAAACCGATTGGAGTTTTGTCTCCCATAACACGGATTATAACATGAGTCGTCAACGGTAAGACATAATTTATGTGTTTCATGTTATGAAATGAGCTTTGTTGTGCTGGTTTGTTCACTGCTGGTTCATATTTGTTTATATTCAGCCTTTGTGTCGTCATATAGGCTAATCTCGTTTTGGAATGCGCGTGCTCGTGGGGTGCATGTGAGCTGGTTAATGTGGTATACTCTGGTAATAGAGGGTGTGGCCAGTGGGGGAGCTAGAGAGAGAGGAGCAGGAGAGAGAGGGAGAAGAAGAAGAGGATAGGGAGTTAGCATGTTGGAAGCTAAATAAAGGACTTGAACTTGGCAACAGAGTGTTCTCATTTTGCACCCTACAACACCATACACGACATGGTGTCAGAAGCTGGCTTGCTGTGAACCTCCGGAGAAATAAGTTTGTGTAATTCTGGATGGAAAGCGGCCGGGAACAACCTCGGCCCGAGACGGCGACACCCCCGATGGCGACGTTTACTATCAAACCGCCCGAGCCTTTCGATTTTTCCAGGCCTCAAGAGTGGGAGAGATGGATTAGGAGATTCGAGCGGTTCAGGGTGGCCAGCAACTTGGATTCGTCCACGGATGCGAACCAGGTGAACACGCTGGTTTACTGTATGGGCGATGAGGCCGCCGACGTGCTGCGCGGCCTGGACCTAACGGACTCACAGCGTCAGCGATATGACGCGGTCAAGTCAGGATTTGACCGGTTCTTTGTCCCGAGGAAAAATGTCATTTATGAGCGGGCTAAATTCAACAAGAGAGTCCAGCAGTCGACGGAATCTGTGGACGCATTTATTACGGCGCTGTACGCTCTGGCGGAGAACTGTGAGTACGGCAACTTGCATGATGAACTTTTGCGAGACAGATTAGTGGTGGGGCTTAAAGATTCGTCATTGTCTGAGAAAATGCAACTTGATAAAGACCTCACCCTGGCAAAGGCCATTACTATGGCTAGACAGTCCGAAGAAATTAAGAGACAACAGTCTGACTTGAGAGAGCCAAGTGAAAATGCAGCAGATGTAAACATGATGCAATTTAAGAGAGGGAAACAGTTCAAACAGAAATACAGGGAGCCTTCTCAGGGACAACACAGAAACCACAGGCTGGGGGGAAGCAATACAGAAACAAAATTATGTGGCAGGTGTGGGCGGACGCCCTTTCACTCTATGTCCCAGTGCCCGGCTAATTCAGTGGAGTGTCATAACTGCGGAAAACGTGGTCACTTTGAGAGGATGTGCAGATCAGCAAAGTCGGTGCATGAGGTCGCTGAAGATGTCGACGAACTGTTTCTGGGTGAGTTAGCCTCCGGGGAGGACCCGTGGATGGCAGACATTAACATAAGAGAGAGCAAAGTACCCTTTAAGATTGATACGGGAGCTGATGTCACAGCCATCCCAGAACAGGTGTACAACGATATCACACACAGCGAAGGGAGGCTGGAGGATGCCCCCAGGTCCCTCTATGGTCCTGGGGGTATAAAACTGAATGTTGTGGGAGCAGCCAGGGAAAAACTCTCATATAAAGGAAGGAGCATTTTGGAGAAAATCTTCATTGTGAAAGACCTTCAAGTGCCTCTGTTGAGCAGACCAGCGTCCGTGGGCCTTAAGCTGGTGGCTAGAGTCAACATGATTACTAAAGAGACAGTTAAACAAACATTTCCCAAACTCTGTGAGGGACTGGGGCTCGTCCAAAGACCATATACCATTAAGCTCAAACCTGATGCTAAGCCATTCTCCCTCAAAGTGCCACATCGCATCCCACTGCCCCTGATGAGCAAAGTGAAGGATGAACTGAGTAAAATGGAACGCATGGGGGTCATCAGCCGCATAGAGAAACCAACAGACTGGTGCTGCGGTATGGTGGTGGTGCCTAAAAAGGACAAGGAAGAAGTCCGCATCTGCGTAGACATGACGCCCCTAAATGAGTCAGTATGCCGAGAGAAATTTATCATCCCCTCTGTAGAGCAAACCTTGGGCATGCTGTCAGGAGCTCTGTACTTCACAAAGCTGGATGCTAATAGAGGGTTCTGGCAAATCCCCCTGTCACAGGAGTCTGCGCTTTACACCACCTTCATCACACCGTTCGGGCGGTATCATTTTAACCGCCTCCCCTTTGGCATCTCGTCTGCCCCTGAGCATTTCCAGAATATGATGGTCACAGAGATCCTGGGTGGACTAGAGGGGGTCGTCTGCCACATTGATGACATTCTGGTATGGGGGGTCACAGAGGAGCAACATGATGCCAGGGTCTGTGCGGTGCTGGAACGGGCAGAGAAAGCAGGGGTGACTCTTAATATGGAGAAATGTGAGTTTGGAAAGACTGAGATTAAATTTCTGGGCTATGTCATTTCAGCAGATGGCTTACGGCCAGACCCAGAGAAAACAAGAGCAGTGATGGAAATGGAGGAACCCTCAAACGTGAGTGACCTTAGAAGCTTTTTAGGAATGGTAAATCAGCTGGGGAAATTCCTGCCCAACCTGGCTGAAAAAGACAAAGCGCTGCGGGACCTGCTGTCCAAAAAGAACCAGTGGTGCTGGGGTCATGAACAACATGAGGCCTTCCGTACTCTCAAAGAGGAGCTTTCCACTACGCCGGTACTCCAACTATACAACCCGAACATACCACTGAAGATATCAGCTGACGCTTCGTCGTATGGACTTGGGGCGGTGATGCTCCAGAAAAAGGAGGAGGTGTGGGCCCCAGTCGCGTACGCTTCCAGGTCGTTAAGCGACACAGAACAACGCTATGCTCAGCTGGAAAAAGAGGCACTGGCACTAACATGGGCCTGTGAAAGGTTCAGTGATTTCATCCTGGGCCTACAGTTTGAACTGGAAACTGACCACAAACCATTGGTGAGTTTATTGGGGGGACAGGCCTTGGATGCACTGCCTCCCAGAGTGCAGAGATTCCGGATGCGCTTAATGAGGTACTCGTACAAAATAGTGTATGCACCCGGGAAGACCCTCACGACCGCTGACACGCTTTCCCGGGCTCCCCTCAGAGACAAAGCTACCCAAGTGGACAATACACTCATGGAGGACACTAACATCTATGTGGATTCGATAGTAAACAACCTTCCCACGAGTGACAAATATCTGGCGGAACTTCGACAACAGTTGGATGCGGACAACATTTGTTCTCAAGTTATGAGGTTCTGTGTAGAAGGTTGGCCAGATAGAGATCGCATACAAGGCCCGATCAGACACTACTGGCAAGAGAGAGCACACCTGAGTGTACATGAGGGACTGCTCCTGCGGGGCACAAGATTGGTCGTCCCCGCCGGCATGAGGAACGACATTCTAGACAAGATCCATGAAGGCCATCAAGGGGTAGTCAAATGTGGGGAACGTGCCAGACAAACTGTGTGGTGGCCAGGGCTGAGCAACCAGATACGCGAACTAGTATCTAACTGCAGGGCGTGCATTAAAGAACGTACAAACGCCAGAGAACCACTTCTGCCAAGCACACTTCCAGACAGACCATGGCAAAAACTAGGAGCAGACATACCTTCTGGTGGTAGATTATTTCTCCAGATTCGTGGAGATAGCCCAACTCAATCCCACTCGAGCCACTGATGTCATCACTCATTTGAAATCCATGATGGCTTGTCACGGAATCTGTGAAGTTCTTGTCAGTGACAATGGGCCCCAGTTTGCTGGACACGAGATGGCTCAATTTGCTACTAGATACGGCTTCAAACACGTGACCAGCAGCCCTAAATACCCTCAAGGCAACGCAGAGGCAGAGCGTGCTGTCCAGACTGTCAAAAATCTGCTCACCAAGGCCAAGGACCCCTACCTTGCCCTTTTAGCCTATAGAGCTACACCGTTAAGCAATGGCTACAGCCCGGCCCAATTACTCATGGGACGCCGTCTTCGTACCACTCTTCCAATCCTCCCGGAGAGACTGCAGCCTGCTGTTCCCGACCTGCAGGCTCTTCAACAGAAAGACGCTGAGAGGAGACAGATGGACAGGCATAACTACAATAGCAGACACAGGGCAAGAGACCTAGCTCCATTGGCGCCCGGAGAGAAAGTCTGGATCACGGATGCAAAGACACAGGGAACTGTAACATCCCAACATCAAACCCCAAGATCATACCTGGTTGAGGGACCACAAGGCTTGCTGAGGAGAAATCGGGGCCATCTGGTGCCTATGCCAACAGCAGAGAATCCGGACAACGACCAGGAAAAACGGCCCTCAGATCAAGACTCCCAGTGTTAAAAAAAAAAAAAAAAAAAAAAAGATGTTCAAGTACAGAAGTTGTATAAGGTGAGACATGTTTAAGTTTTGTAATGGTTTAAGTAGGGGTAGTTAATACATTGATGTTTTCACTAACTTGCAGAAAGGGGGATGTGGTATACTCTGGTAATAGAGGGTGTGGCCAGTGGGGGAGCTAGAGAGAGAGGAGCAGGAGAGAGAGGGAGAAGAAGAAGAGGATAGGGAGTTAGCATGTTGGAAGCTAAATAAAGGAGTTGAACTTGGCAACAGAGTGTTCTCATTTTGCACCCTACAACACCATACACGACAGTTAAAGAAGGCAAGATTAAACAAATTCTTCAATGTTAAATATCAGCTTCTCAGCCAGTGAAAAATCATTAGGAAGCCATAGACATTTTTTCAAGTGGAAAAGTGAAAATTCCAGGTGATGACTCCTTTAAACTATATGGGTCGTATCCTATATGAAGATGTATTTTTTCGCAATATCACGTCTCTGCCAGTCCATTTAATGCCTTAACTATACTCGCTTTCCTCCATTGCACTGTGTTTTGTACTGAAGCAAAACACTTCCTGACCCTTATTTGAGTTTCGTGCGACTTCCGGGTCACGTGAGTGAAACCCAGCAATAGCAAGGCTGGTTTAGGGGCTTTAGAATGGCCTGTATCAGGGCTCCTGGGACAGATGAAAACACCAAAAGAAAATTTCTTATGCTTTTTAGATGTTTTAGATAGCTGGTTAACTGCATTCTAGGTCCACTTTTAAAAGAAAAATGACTTTTTACCACTTAATGACCATTTAACAGTGTAAAAAAAATAGGCGTTAAAAACAGCAGAAGAAAACATGCATTGCTAAATATTCATGAAAGAACCATAAAACTTGGTCTGGTCCACCATACAGCGGTTCCCAAAGTCAGGGTCGGGACCCCCCTGTGGGTCATGTTTGGGATCTGGAACTGATCTCTAAAAATGTAGTTGGAAAATAATAATAAATTAGCTGTTTAGCAATGTTTGTGAAATTCAACCACCAATATCCTGCTGCTGTCATTTTAAGGGTCAGAAGATAAGGTAGTTCTTGGGGTGTTTATATAAAAAAGTTTAACATTGCTGTTATTAATTACACCAAATAGCTAAAAATCCCAAGAACAATTATTTTCTTTGTTTTTTCTTTGTGCTGCTTTTTAAGTGTTAAAGATAACTTTTTTCTTTTACATCATTATCATTTAGGTTGAGTTTGGTTCTCCACCAGAGTAGATTTTTATTCTTCTAATGTAAATTATTATAAAGATAAACTTTCTTATAATGTGATTACAGCAAATCCTCTTAAGCTCTCTTTTTGAAAAGCTTTAACTAAACTTTATTTTTTCCACCACTTGTTGCCCATCCTCCCTCTCAGTGAACAACACGTGTTTCTTTGCCAAGTGCCTCTATGTGTGTAAAACGGAGTACGCGGTGTGTGGGAGCCCAGACCTGCTGGAGGGCTCGCTGTCAGCCTACCTGCCTGGCCTCAGCATCGCTCCACGCCTCTCCATCCCCAACCCCTGGACTCGCTCATACACCTTTACTGGACGCCAGGAGTAAGATTTAAATGCCTGGAGGCCTAAAAAGTTTCCAATATAACACAATTTAATCTATTTTGATTATTTTTTTTCCCTATTTGTCTTTATAGGTGGGAAGTGAATCCTTTCTACTGCGACTCAGTCAAGCAAACACATCCGTATGACTCTGGCAACAGGTTGCTCAACATCATAGACATGTCCATCTTTGACTTCCTAATAGGTACTTTGTGTCACATAATCACATAAAATCTTAGGATTTATTATCAAACTGCCTTTATTTTGGGGGCCAGGTAACATGGACAGACATCATTATGAGATTTTTACCAAATTTGGAGAAGAAGGATTTCTTCTTCACTTGGACAATGCCAGAGGGTGAGAATGTCTGAATTCATCTGCAAATATTCATTTGTAGCTTTCTTCTGCATTTGGCTCCATGGTTTTATTATTTTGCTCAGGTTTGGGAAGTCCTCTCATGATGAGATGTCCATCCTGGCTCCACTATCCCAGTGCTGCGTGTGAGAATTCCAGATTTTTTTGTGAATGGATGATCAAACCAAAACAACATCTGGCTTTAAGTCCAACTCTTGTTGTTGTCTTTCAGGGTAAAGCGTTCCACGCTGCTCAGACTGCAGCTCCTGTCCCAGTCAGAGTTCAGGCTCAGTGATGTGCTGAGGGAGTCCCTAGATGGAGACCCTTTAAGGCCAGTCCTGACTGAACCCCACCTCTTGGCTCTGGACCGCAGGTTGCAGAAGGTCCTCCGAGTGGTCCAGAACTGCATCCGGAGGCTGGGCAAGGAGGAGGTCATCACTTCAGACTTTATCAAACCCACAGTGGGACCTCAGACAACCACGCTGATGACACAGAAGAAGTAGCAGAAGATCAAACCATCGTCCATCGACACCAAAGCTGCTTGTGGAGACTTCACGATGAAAACCCAATCATAAAGCATCAGAATTTGGTAAAATAAGCTCTTTACCGGTATCAAGGAATTTGAAAGAGCAACCAATAAATCTAACAATAATGATTTAGAGAAATACAGGTGATGTAAATACGACGTCCATGTTAGGACATCCAGGAATACGGTCAGATTTTTAGACACGTTAGAAGCTGGAAACAGAAGCTAACTTCAACATTCTGAAGTCTGACAATTTAGACTTCTTCTTCTGATGCCAGAGAATCTTTAGTTGGACCATGATTTTTCATCTAAAGTCTGATTTGAGATCTGAATATGATTTCCCGAGACCTAAGAATGTCCTAAAGTGGATGCCGTACTTAAGCTACTAAACCCCACCCAAAAACAGCAGCAGGGTTAGAACCCAGAGGAGAGAGAGTGGTCGTAAACTGGATCAGTTGTTTATCAGAAATGTCTTGGTTGTGATTGTGGAAACATTTTTAAAGTCGGAAAATAAAGTTATTTTCTGTCATGACAAATACTTTAAAGCTCTTTATTACCACAAGCGTGAGTGGGAGGAGAAGTGTGAGTGGTAAAATGCTGTTTAACGGCTCACTCCACCCTGTTCTCCAGACTTATAATCCTGTTTCATCAGTGTGTAAACGCCTTCATGACACCCAGGTCATGTCTGCAGAGTCAATCAGGCTTGGTGTTGTCCACAGAGAACATATCTGAATCAACTAAAGCAACTTATGAACTTCTCAGAGCTTTGGCTCTGTTAATTCCTCAGGTCTCATTCAACAAACTATCTATCACATCACTGTGTAACCACAAGTATGTAGGAGATCCCATAGATATCATATATATTGCTAGATGCCTTAACTGGGAGTCGACAGCGTCCCTACACATCTTACCTCGGACAGCTTACGTTCCGTTCTCAATGGTAGCAGATGGAAGGTGAGTGAACAACTTAAACAAAAACACTCTTAACTTGATTATATATTAACAGATTTACAAACGGGTTGCATTATTACAAACCTTATAGCACATAGGCTTGATAGGACATACTTGCACATTTTTAAATTAATGGGTCAAATCCGTCATATTTCACAGCCACATCTCTGGCGTTTATAACAAATAAAACTGAAAATTGGTTGAAAATTGAGCAAGTTAAGAACAGTGCAGTTAAGGCATCTAGCGATCTGATATGGGAGATCCTAGATTTGGTGAATTGTGTCAAACAAAGCAGGCTGAGAGCTGCTCTGTCTCTCTCAAGCACAGGTTGTTTTTCTTTTTGCAAAATGACAAGTGTGAAATTCTGAGGGATAATTAAGCTCTTTGAAATGTAAAAATGCCAAAATAAAACCTGCATATTAACAGATGCTGACGTGTCCCAGAGCCAAAGATTACTGATAACAAGACTTCAATTCTTTAGTTTGTAAACGTTAGGTGATTCATAAGTTAACTCTAATAATGCGTTAACGCTTTCAGCCCTACTCCTTCCAAACCAGAATGCAATGCATGAAGTTCAGTTTATAAGAGGTGTGTGTGTGTGTGTTGTAATAATAAAGCCTGTTAAAGTGACTGAATGGCACCCTCTGCTGTCCTGATGCATTTAAAACTAAATTAAAACAGATTCTATGTTATAAACATGCAGCTTTCCTGTTTTGTAAGAAGTATGGTGCTGTAAAAAAGTTACTCTCCCTAAAGATATCTGCCATTTTTTGGCTTTTTCTGTCACATTTAAATGTTTCAAATCAACAAAGAAATGTTGACAAAGATAACAAGAGGAAACACAAAATACAATTTAAATTATAATGCATTTATTAAGGGATAAATAAGTGTTTATGATAACTAATGAGGCTCTCACATCACTGTCCCTGTCTGCTTTACAGACAATTGTTCTATTTCGGCCATATTGGAGGGTTTTCCAGCATGAACGGCCTGTTTAAGGTCAAAGGTCAGACGTTCTCCTTCAGGATGTTCTGCTAGAGAGCAAAATTCATGGTTCCATCAGCGAGTGGACCTTCAGGACACTTAATCGTTAATGTAACCCACACACTGTGTTTGGTTACTTATAGATTAAAGAGCAAATTGCAAGTTAGAGACTCCCATGAACCAATGTTTAGAGAAACATAACAGAAACTCATTCTAAATAAAAACGTACATATACATAAATTATTTAAGCTTTTTTTGTGAGAAAAATGTTTTTTTTTTTCTGCCAAACCAAGTGAACGTAAGCAAAGGGAGTCCTGTTAGCTTAATCTAGAGAAAAATATGAATTCTAATGCCCGCTCTGACACAGAGGAAACTTTAAATGTTTATAATTATACTTATGATGGACCACAACCATACAGTTATGAGCCTGCTGCACGTCTCAGAGAGCAGAGACAAGCCAGAGGGAGAAACAATCGGCCAAAGGAGAGAGATTGAGCTGAGGTGCAGCGGGGGAGCAACAGGTGTCTTGATGAGAAAACGATGTTAGCTTAAACTCGTGTGCTAACATCACAATATTGTACAGAATACTATCATGTATCAGACAATTAAAATAGTATCGGCAGAGGTGGAAAGAGTACTAAAATATTCTACTCAAGTAAAACTATAATTACTTTAATGAATTTGTACTCAAGTACAGGTAAAATTACCTGTCTCAAAATCTACTCAAGTAAAAGTAAAAAGTAGCTCATTTCAAATGTACTCTGAGTAAAAATTACTTAGTTACTTTTTTAAACTGTATGAGGACGGCCTCTTCTGAATAATTAAAAAAAGACAATAGGGTATATAAATCTCAAAGCTGTTTTTAATGAAAAGAACAAATATGCACATTAAAGTACAAAGGCAGTTAAACTGCAAACCAGCAAATCAAATTAAGTTATGGTCACAGTCATAAGTCCTGACTGATAATGAGGCTTCTACATTTATATATGTCTATGCTCTTGTCTCGGCTGTCTCTTCTCTGTGTCACTCATCTAGTGCTGACCATGGAGCAGTCAGGCAGCCGACACAGTATTTCTGAATGTTGTTTTTTTTTTTTACTCAGTAACACATAAGAATAAAAATGTAGCAAATTACAATACTTACATAAAAAAGTACTTAAGTAAAAGTAAAATTACAGATTTTAAAAATCTGGGTACGACCCAGAAACTAGCTCAACTGGCCCGCTGAGCCGCGCATTTTCTTCTGGAGGTTGGGGTGGTGGTTCTGACGTGGATCGGGGCTCCAGAAGCTGCAGTTAAATTTTTAAACCCTGCCACGAGTCTCCGGAGGCCAGCGTGAACCTCCATGAGTACCCACGCTGATCTGGCCAGAAGCCTGCCGGCTATTTTTAAAAGCCTCTCATCTGAGGAACTTTTTCTTATTTGGAAACCCGTGGACAGCCTCCACATCACTGGCGTAGGGTGTGCCGGAGCAACGAGAGAGAGAGAGAGAGAGAGAGAGAGAGAGAGAGAGAGAGAGAGAGAGAGAGAGAGCATAGATGAATATGTTTAGCTGGTATCTAGAGTAGGGTTGCAACGATTATAAATGTTGGTGGTACGATTATAGTCTGAGAAATAATCACGGTTTCATGATTACTTTACATGAATTGATTTCACATCTGTATGAACAGATATAATTCACAAACACATTTTATAAAGTATTGATAACGTGCATGAGTACATTTTATAAAGGTTTTAAACTCCTGAGGATATTTATTGCTGCTTTTCAGAGATTCTGCTTAGAAAAATTCATTAGTAAAATCAAAGTAATCTCTGTAATTTTTAAATTACAGTTTAAAGCTTTTAAAATACCCTTAATTAGATTTGCCTAATATCCTGTTTTTAGTTTCTGTAAAAAGACAAAAAAGGTTTAACTGTTGACACCTGGTCAAGGTAACACGTTTATTCAACACTGAAAGATGGACACACCTTCATGGAATGATAAGCTAAATTCCTACTAGTGCATTTGTTATTATGAATATCCTTAAACATCATTTCTACTCGTTCATATCTGTATTTTCAAAATTGACTAGTAAGGATATTATTTGGACAAGGAAAAATTATATTACTGCTACGTAACAATAAAAAAGACGTGTTAGATTAAATGTTAAAATGGCTTGCTGTACTGGCTTGTTATAGACATACAGGGGAAAGGTAGTACAGACTAATGAACCGTGTTAATACTTTATTTTCTGCAAGCCCTGCGGGGGCGGGCGGGGGGTCTCAAGTCTATTTAGCTTTGGCCCCCAAATGCCTCTAAACATCCCTGGGCTTTTGACGGAGTTTTGAAGCTGATCTGTCTGCTGGACATCCATCCTTCTCATCCTCCTTTATACATAAAACCACTAAACTACAGAGAAGTAACTATCTATCTGTCGCAGATCGCTCCAATATCTAAAGTTTTGCCGTCAATGTCTGTCTCAGTGTTTTCTCCGCTCAGTGACAGCGCCACAGCGCACCTTTTGACTCCTGCTGTCAGATCACGCAGCAGCCATCCTCTCCCTCAGCAACAAAACGCTACTGAACCCATTCTTAGTTTAATTATTTTAGTGTAATTCCGGTTTTATTTGGGCTCTTAACAAAAATAAAAACTGGTGTGTAGTTTATAATCTGCATTTTAAGCATAAAGTGAAACGGAAACTCAGAGAGGCGGAGTCTTGCTGCAGCGGCGTCCCAAAGGTGTGTTTTCATTGGTCAACTGCAGACAGGAGACGTAAGTTTTTAAGCAGCGCTTCAAGACTGTTGGAGGTTGTCTTCTTTCTAATAATGAGACTCATATCAATGTGTATGCTCCATGTAGGCTGGAGTTGAGCGCAGCTGAGCTTTTTTTTTTCAGCACCCTCTGCTGAAAATATGTTCCCACGGCTATGATCATAAACATTAAGTTCGGCTGCCTCTCGTTGTTGTAGCGCCTCCCCGTCATGGGCTGTTTGAGATCATTTTAAAAAAATATTCTGCAGAAAAATACCAAGGTCCCAACCTCGGTGTACTCAATGGTAGATACGGCCTTGGGTGGAGCCTTCAAGCAGCAATGGGCTTCGGTTAGGGAGTCAACAAGTCTGATGCTCCTCTTCCTCACTCCTCCACCACTAAGTTTCACTTATAATCAGGCATCCTGGACATGATCATCCTGAGAGTTTTAGCTGAACACAGCTGCTGGACTTTTCTGGTTATCTTGAAGACATTTAGCCTCTCATCCTAGAGGCTCCTTCAGCTCCCAGTCTTTGTAGGAGGCTGTGAGTTGTGGTCAGAAACAAACACACTGATTGTGCTGCAAGTCTTTTTTTCCCCTTTCTTTCTTGAAAACATGTTTTTGGGGGATGGGGGTACGTCAACACGGTCGGGACATAGAAGGGGTTGCGCGGCTAAATAAGTTTGGGAACCGCTGCTCTAGAGGAATGTCCAATAGTGAGTGTGAGAGGCCACAGAACTGCCCCCAAAGACCCAAGGAGGATGGAGGAGATCCAAGCCCTGAGATCCCAAGGTCTCCCCAGAGCGAGGGGACCCCAGAGAGTCCACCACTGGAGCAGCCCCAACCCCCCTCCGATGGGCGCAGAGGCTCTCCCGGGGGTCCCAGAAGATGACGACGGCAAGTCCCCAGCCCAGCCTGAAGCCACCCACCCGAAGGCAGACTGAGCTCAGAACTCAGCAGCCCGTGATCCAAGGGCGCCCAACTCTGCCAGAGATCTGCCAGAGCCCAGGGTCCAGGCCCCTACAAGCAGCCACCAGGAGCTAGCTGACAGCAGCAGGAATTGAGGTAGGGGGAGGGTAGGTCAAGATGTTATAGCATCACAAGATGTCCCAGGAGAGGGGAGGAGTCCAAAACTCTACCTGACACATAAGCAGTCACACACAAACACAGTCACACACTCCCACCCTCTTACTCACTCAAAAACACATTTGACCTAGACACACAAGAATGCACGTAATACACCCACTCACACTCCCCATACACACCCTACACACTCTGGTCTGATACAGCTGTACACTGGGCACAACCACTGCCGGACTCAGAGATGGTCCTGTTCTAACTGGGGTGATGATGAACCGGCAACCCCGCCCAGTGCAGAGCAAAGTGACCCACCACCCCAGACCCCGACCAGACAGCCAGCACCCACTCCTGGTCTCCACTCCCGGGAAGCAAACCGAGAACAGTAGTGTGGGAAGACCCCTAGTCTCCCTCCGCCTGCCCTAATGTGGTGTTGATGCGTGTTGTTAGAGTGCATTTTGCGGTTGGGGGGGGGCAGTGCAGACATCATCCGGCCTACACCATCTGGTGTCAGCACGCAACCCCAATTCCCCCCCAGGACCGTCGGTGTCTAGGTGCACCGGCACCCGAGGAAAGGTAGAGTGATCCCCCTCTTCAGGTGCCGTTGAATGTGTGCCCCCCTCCAAGGCCCTAAGTCTGAATCTGCATGAAATGTCATTGATGGAAGTGTTTAATATGCAAATTAAAATTGGGGCGCCGGCCACCACGGGATTGCGGAGATGGGCTCAGGCCGCATTTGAAGGCCTATCCCTAAATACAGTGACTGGAGAAAAAAAAAGAGACAAGTTGATGTATGATGTACACTATACTCTTGTCTTACTGGTCCAACATTTGGTTTGATGATTCAGGGTTTGATAAGCAATGTTTGTGTTTATAATTATTCTGAGATTATTTTGTAAATCTAAGAAATGCTTATTGTTTTTTCAATTGAGATGTTAACTCAAGCTGAGAATTAGTGATTTAGTTAAATGTTTGTTCAATTACTGGGACTGCAGTATGGAATGTACTTCATTACTGATTAGCGTTTGATACTACTGCTAGTTTCTATGGTGTGAAGTAGTTTGAAATGTTAAGTTTGCAGTATCCTAGTTTCCACCTTTATGGCAGATACTGTTTTTATATTGGAAGCACTAGCTAAAAAGAGAGGATGTAGATCATTTGAATGAAGTTTGCGTTTTGCTACGTGTGGGCTAGTGATGCGGGTTACCCGCGGGTCGGGTTGGGTTGGGTCAATAAATTATTACTTTAGTGTGGTGCGGTTTGGGGCGGGTTCATCAAATATATATATTATATAGATATGCACACTGAAGATAAAGACATTAATTAATGCTTAAATTTGTAAAACACAATATTTAAGACAGTTATTTAAACACAGTCATGTTTTAAAACATAACATGCAAATAACCTTTGACCCTATGACGTAGGCACGTACAGAAAGCGCCAGCGGAGTGCGCTCCAAGCAGGTTGCAGGCAACCACATCAACAAAACGATGGAGGAAGATATTTTGGATCAAATTTGTTCGGGAGTTTACATTCTTAAAAGAGGGACAAACTAATCGCGTGTTTGGGAAAGATTCAGCCAGGTAAGAAGCTCAATATTATAACGTGTTTTTAATGAGGCGGGGCGGGTTGTAAAAGTAGACAAAGTGGTGCGGGGCGGTTTGGTGTGGGTCAGACTTTGGGTCAAACCCTAACTCGCGCATCACTAGTGTGGACTTTACCAGACACCGTACCTGTTAGAAGTGCGCATGCTCAGTTTTGTTGTGTGTTGGGCACAAAGCTCTCGGATGTGTGTCACCCCGCTAACATGGCTGTGAAAGTTATTACAGTAAGTTATTAGACTACAGAACTCAAGTACAGTCTCCTAACTCATTTCGACAATGAGGATCATTTTGTTCCTTTTGTTTTATTTCCTTGTTTTATCTTGTTCCTCTCCGTTTCTGCTTGATCCATCAGAATTTTGTTTCTAAATTATTCTTTTTAAACCATTCATACTATTTTCTGCAGGTGTCGCATTTGTTCAACTGAACTTTCATACATTAATAAAAGAATGTCATCAATGGTGCTGAGACATCACAGAGAAACACATGGAAAATGCACGCGGACGTTTGGCCATCCCACCGTGTAAAAGTGATTGTCTTATCATGTAGTGTGATATAATGTAAGCGGTAAGTCTTTTTTTTGCTAAGCCCGCCCCCTGCTCAGTAAAAGCCGTGCAATAGGAAACTGAGCGGCGACCAGAACTAACCAATAGCGTTAGACTACCGCTTACGTGCTTCAAATTTAAGGAAGCACCTCGGCTGATGCAACGTTGATGAACTTTTCACGGACCAGTAAGTCTTTAAAATATAAATATATGAAAACACAACATGACATGAGAATAATACTTGTAAAACAACGTGTTTTAGCTGTTTGTCAGCTACAGAAGCACATTCATAAACAAGAAACATGCAGTCGCCATCTTAAATGACCGAGTCCACGACTATTGGTGTGATACGCTTATCAGCCACTAGATGGTGCCATCAGATAAAAGAAATACTCCAGAGAGCTACTTTAAGTAACAAAGAAACAAACAAAAGAAATCAGTAAAAGGGGGCAAATACTTTTTTACTGGTTAAACAAAACTACTTGGGACTTAGTAAAACTGGATGTCCTTTCCTGACTTAAGATTTCTTTATAGCTTCCAAATAAAATCCACATTATTTAAAACATCAACAGATTAGGGACAGACTGATATATTTGGTCGTTATTGACCCTTGTTCTGTACATTGGCCCACATACCTTTAGTTGAGCCTATTTAAAATCAGGCACATCTGTCAGAAGCCCAGTGCTGCTGCAGACTATTTTAAATGAACTGACATTTCTTTTTACTTACCTGTTCATTGATTTGTTTAATTTAGGTTAAATGTGTGATTTTGATACTGAGCACAGAATTAAGATCCAATAATTGGTTAAACTTGGAGTTCTATTAAAATAAGGTTCAGAAAACTTGTGTATCCATGTTGTCATGAGTGACACTTGAGCATGCAGATGAGGGGAAAACATCCACCATGGTCTGACCATTACTTCTACATATTGGCAATAGAAAACCATATCTGTCCATCTCTTTTTCAGATTATAGGTCAAAGAACAGAAAACGAGTGGAGATATTTAAATCTTCAAAAATCAATGAAGCCTGAGACAAATGTTGAATAATTTTTTACTTTTTTATTGCTTAAACTGCCATCTGGAACCATTTATACCAAAAAAGGATAAACATGTTTACACATACAGGAGGTGAAACTAAATACAGTGTAGAATAGAAAAAGAATGGTCCTCCGAGGGGCTGCAGCCCATTGAGCTCTGAAGGTTGGGCTTAAGCAAGACTGACTGACTACGACTGTGAGCCCAGGTCAGGTAAGCTAAGGCAAACCGGGACGATTGCAGTGTGGACCAATACTCTAGGATGCAGCTATTTACATGGAAAAACAAACAAACCCCTCCACCTCGACAGGAGTCTTTTCCTGCAGATCAGGATAAATTGACACAAAGCCACATGTCACCACATCCACAAGGGGAACCTGAGGGCTGGGGAGAACAGATGACCAGTAAGAAAACTCCTCTCAGTGACCTGCAAACGGTACCCAAATCAAACGTACACTTGCAGCTCGTCCAAGAGCTCTCAATGAGACAAAACAGACATTTATAGGTCTTTTCTGGAGAGAGAGACACAGGAATGAAAAGGTAACTCAGTCTCATCAATGTAAATTTTTTAAAAAGCCATCTAGTCATGAAGCAGTTAAGCGAGGGAGTAACAAATCAAATAAATGACAAATTCCTGCTGCCGCACCAAGCTGCAGGATGCATTTTGTCTTTTTTTTTTAATTTTCTTTGAACACAAACTTCCATTTCCACCGGAGGCCTACCACATCAAGCCCAGCCAGCGTTACAGAACGGCTCACACCTGATGAAAACAGCCACCCTCCTCAAAAATAGGCCGTAAGCAAATGAGACTATACATAAATACCTGCTCACCTCCTACATAAATATTCCACCCACCACCATACTTAATAAACCTGTCATCTGATTTACTTTAAAAAGTTTTCCCATCACTTTTTAAATTTTTTTACACAATACAAGTAGATACTGTTGTGTCAGTTGACAAGAAGAATCATTTATTTATTTACTTTGTGGCACTCGACACCTAAAATAGAATTTATGGAAAAATAAGTGTTTACAAAAGACAGTTATACATATATAGTTATATATTTTTTAAGATCACTGTCACTCCAAACCATAAGATTTATCATTTTCTCAATAATAATAATAATAATGATTATTTGAACTATACTATGAGAACATTTGATTATAAATCATAGCAGAAGAGTGGCCATGTTATTTGGTATATACTAAATAAACTGAATACTGAAATTCACTTAATACTCTTTATTTTCTTTTTCTTCTTTTGTGTTTTGCTATTTTTATTCCCCTCAGAGTATTCAAGGCAGTTCTTGTTTGGTTGTTCAGTCGATTTCAGAGGACGATAAGGTTGTAACGACTACTTGTTGAAGCTGCAGGAGCGTTCCACGCCTGTATGCATCTCTGCGCTGTGTGACGAGAATCAAACATTTGGCACTAGCCTGGCAGCTGCACAGTAAAAACCTTAAGTTGTGTGAGCTCTCCCAAAGTAGGCGAGGACACGTCGTTGTGTCTGTCTAAAAGTAACAAAAACAACAAGTGGGTAATCATGTTACAGCTGAAAACTAAAGTAGAAACCTAAAGGCGGACAGATTACATCACATCCTCCCTGCCTTCTACAGTTTAAAAGACTGCTCTGTGTACCTAAACCTGCTAACCTAAAGAACACACCCCATCTAATAAAAACAAAAGGTCTGATTGTCTCACCAGTCTGAGACCCTAAAGCAGATCTCCTGCTTTGAGTTTAAATCTAAAACAAAAACATAATCAGCAAATATATAGATATTTATATATGAATGATAAGTAACCTGCGATGCAACTGTGCCTACAAGGTAGCATACAGCAGCTGGTAAAAGCGCTGGTGAGTGGCTGAGAGTCACCACTAAGTAACAGGTGGTAACAGCATAAGAACTGGTGCAGGTCGAACAAAACCAGGAGTAAAAAGCAAAAAGAAACGAGAGCAAAGTGACAAAAGAATAAAAATGAGCTAACGGGATCTGTGGACCCTGGGTCTGGGAGGAGAGGAAGGTGAGGGGTGTGGGTGGAGGAAGGGCGACGCCCCCTCAGACAGACAGCGACACGAAGCTGTTATACTGCTGGATGTTGCGTTTGAGTATGTCCGAACACGGGCCCAGAACGCGCTCAAAGCGGGGCCGGTCCAGCTTAACGCACTTCAGGGGGCCACGAGCGACCACTGTGGCGGCACGAGGACGGTTCATCAGCAGAGCAATCTCACCTGGGAGACACAAGGAAACAGGTCTTCAGATCTAATGAGGACACGCACAGGGTCCAGTTCAGAGGGCTCTGACCTGCCCGTGCCAATCACGTTTCAAGTTATCAAGTCAAATCAAGTTATTTAACAGATCACAATTTTTTAAAATCTGATGTTTGACTGGCATACGTTAATGATTAATTAGTAAGTTCATGAACTAGGATAAATCAATGAAAATCAGATTTTTGATTTTCAAACTGACCAATCACCATATTTAATATTAGCTGATTATGATCAACAACTGATAGATTAACAAATTTATAATAAATATTTAGATTTTATTTGTAAAGATCACTCACACAAATCACTTCTTACATGTTTTTCTGCCAACACTTAATTTGATTAATCTGAACATATTAAAGAAAACACACGATGTTGCTTTAGTTCTTACCAAAGTAGTCTGACGGTCCTAATCGTCCAACTTCAACAAACTCCTCGTTCTCTGAGCGCCGCTGCAAAACTGCTGCAGAACCCTGGAACACACACACACACACACACCTTATATACTGAACGTCATACATTGCATTCTGGTTTGGAAGGAGTAGGGCTGAAAACGTCAACGCATTATTAGAGTTAACTAATGAATCATCCAACGCTGACAATCATTTTATCGTGCATCAATACATGTTTTATATTTGTTTGTTTTTAAAGGTTCCAGATCTTGCCATTGTAAACACTGAGAGCAAAGGTAGGCACAATATATAGTAAATATTACCAATGGCATTATTGAGGTGTCATTTATCTTAAATACAAGTTATTTTTGTCAGCCTGAATTCATACCCAGAAATTTTTCAATTAAGCTCCCTCCACGCCCACTCCAACCAAACGCACCTACAACAGTGTCTTAGGCCAGTCTGCTGTTGGCCTTGGTAGTTTAGCAGTTAAAACAACTGTCTTTTATCTTGTTTTGCCATGTGCTGGTCAGGGGAGGCAGGTTTCAGATCAGAGACTAGCTTCCGGGAGAGGAGCAGGGCCCAGTGACGCAATTCATTTCCATTGAGGCTTTACAGGATTCTCAGAGTAAAACACAGGATTTTCAAAGTAAAACTCAAAATTTGTAGCTGAAACAAGAAAATACATGAATGCAGCCAAGAACGGGTTCGGGGTATTTTTCATGAGGAAATAACACTATCACATGGTAAAAAGCTCCAAAAAGTGGATTTTCCATGATATGGCCCCTTTAAAGTCTAAAAATGAGCGGAGAGACAGAAAGCAGCAGAGAGCTGACCGTTGGTGCTCTTTAAGCAGCTGCGTCCTGCATTCAGCCCCAGTAACATTCTCAAAAATATAATTAACACGCGATCGTTCATGTCTGCTAATATTCTCTTGTGCTTTCTGCCTTTTATTCGTGTCTGACGCACTCCGCGGCGTGCACTCCATTATTTTTCAGCCAGTAGATCCCTTTGATCTGTTTAGTTCAAAAGTAACTCATGAGGTGAAGGAGAAAGCCAGGCAGCAGTTTTTCTAGAGGATTGAGAGGAGATGCAGGAAGATCAGAGACAGACAGGACAGGAAAATAGTCAAATAAAAACAAGAAAACAAAACCAAGAGCTTGAAAATGAAAATGTAGGTAAATTTATTCCACTATACGTTTTTACCTGTATAAAGCAATACTTTATATATTATATCGTTACATGGCATCAGTCACACTATCGGAGTTCAGCTCAGGTGAAGTAGCGACTCTTTCCCGGTTACAGCCTAGGTTTCTGCAGCCAGGAGGGAGGGGTCAGTGAGCATGTACTGCAAAGTTTCACTGGGTGACTTCTATGAGCTGAAACCCGGGTTGGGAGGAGTGAGGGATTCGTACCCAAGCGGGAACCCCACGGACCCAGACCTGAAGCCACTCAGGACGAAAGCGACGAAACTAACTTTAAAATAGCACAGCTAACAATAGACATGTTCCCAGTGAGGTGAAGAGCGTCAGACCTGAGGAATGGCAGTGACACTGGGTGTTTATAGGTGGTGGGCGGGGCCACCACCTAGTGCTCATTTGCCTTTACAGGCGTGATTACATGTGTCTTCAGCCAGGCCACACGACACGAGGGTGTGATGTCCCATAGTATGTTCGTTGTACCTAGTGAATCGACTGAAAGGGAACAGACATGAGCATATTGGATTATGTATGAACCTCTAAGATGATGAAGAACTCGTCTCCTGGCTCTCCCTGAACAACGATCTTCTGCCCGTCCTCAAACTGGACGGGTTCTAAGGCATCGGCCACCGTCAGGCGCTCCCACTTATCAAGAGACTCTGAGGAGGGAGAACACAGGGATGTTTTCAGCTGATCTGACAGACGACGATGACACAAAAGGCTGAACCTGCTCTGATTATAAGAGATATTTTTACATACACCTTTATCTTATTTTAATCTCCAGATCTAACACAAATAATCCCCATCCCTTGTTTATTTTTAAACTTCTAGACAGCAGCTGATGAGAAATAAACCCACCCACCTAGAATAGACACTTTCCTGAGGAACTCCTCGTACATCTTCCTCTTTCGCAAAGTGCTTCCCTGAAAGAAAGAGGGTAGGTGTTACTGTAACTCCATGAGATGATCCACAGTGTCGAAGAGAAGTTTCCTCACCATCAGTATTCTCCTGTAGCTGTCTCTGTCGATGCCCCATAGCTTCACATTAGTCTTTGCTCTAACGGTGGCCGCCCTCGGGGTGCCGTAGATCAGCGCCAGCTCTCCAAAGCTGCCTCCCTCGCCGATGCTGGTCACCCAGTCATTGTTCACGTATACCTGTGGGATCAGATCGGTATGAACCATGCATCAGAAAAGTATCAACAAAGGTCTGTATGTTCAAAAAACAAAGTATGATTCTCACATCCATTTCTCCTTGGTCGATGACATAGAAGTTGTCCCCCTCATCACCTGAATACATAAAAGAATACATTTAGCTCCACACTAATCATAATATCTTGAATGTTTTTAAGTAACACTTGAAACATGTGATCCTACCCTGCTGAATGACTGTTTCCCCGGCAATATAAGTGACTGGAAACATTGCATCAAATATGTCGCTGTGGATGAAACACACCAATGAGTTGATCTGATGAACACAAATACCTTAAAATCCACATTTCACTTAAAAAGAGTTTCAAATAAACGTTATTTATGGCCAGTACCTTCTCTCGTTGTCATCCAGGTGTGAGAAGAGCACATTCTTTTCAATGGCTTTAGCCAAAGCAGCCATTGTTTTGTAGTCTTTAGGAATGACCTATAATTACAGAATGAAAAAAAGAGTTTTAATTATCAGATATAGTCAGATCCACCACAACACAGTTCAAACACCGGAGTGATTAAACTACCTTTCTGACATATGAGGCTGCATCTTCCTCTGTGTACACCTCTGCACTGAAGGCTCCTCTTCGTCGGCGACCCTTTACCACGGGGTTCATGGGTGGAGACACCTCCTCATCGCGAGAGTCTGAGCGGGAGCTGCTGGCTTTCTGCTGGCTCTGAATCTGCTTGGCCTCCTCCTGCAGGAGTCAAAGAGAAGATGATGCAGTGTTTATGTTCTAGGATGCAGCCCCAATAACCACCAATGTGGAATTAACCTCCAAGTGTTCAAATGTCGTTGAAAGGAAGATACTAGAGTGACGTAAAACATCATTTCTATCCAGTGTTGGGAGTAACGAGTTACAAAAGTAATTAATTACTGTAACGCATTGCTTTTTGCTGTAATGCGGTAATGTACGGCATTACAGAAAAAAAATCGGTAATATTTTACTCGGTACAAATGTCAGTAATGAGCGCATTATAATGCATTTTTAACCAGGAATCAATTAGTGGGTTTTCTTCAGGGTTCTGAAGGGGGAGCCTGAAAAAAGGTCTAGTTTTGATATTATTTATATGGACTCAGCGCACCAGGACTTCTTTTGAGCAGAGAGGACAGAGACCGCTGATTGTTCGTGCGCTCCAGTTGCTTCCTGCGAGCACGTGCTGCGACCTCAGTAACATTCTCAAAGTCACGCCACCAAAAGAAAACAATTAACACGCGATCATTCATGTCCGCTTATATTCTCGTATTTACTGGTACTTTTTTCCATTCTTTTATTTGTGCCTGATGCGCTCCCTCAGCGGAGCTCATCTGTACCCCGATGACATCACCACACTGCAGCAGGCGCGCAGTGCACACTATTTCTGCGGTACAGATCCCTGAACTTTTTACTTCAAAAGTAGCTGTGAAAAAGTAGGAAATCTAGGAAGCCGGTTTTTCTAGAAAATTGAGAGGAGATACAGGAAGATAAGAGGCAGGACAAGAAAATAGTCAAATAAAAAACGAGAAAACTAAATAAAGTTCTTGAAAAGGAAAAAGTAAGTAGATTTTTACCCACTACAAATTTTTAACAATATAAAGCAATAATTTATAAGCATGTAATATTTATTTATTTGATAAAATTCAGATCGCTTTCAAAACTCAGTTCCACACCCAGGGCCTTATCAAGGCATTTGGGGACCAAGGCAAAATACAGGGTAGAGCCACCCCCTCTTCCCCCCACATACCTGCTCCCCACACTCAATAAATTTAAGATGGCAGCGTGCAAAGCATAGTGTGTTGTTGCATTTATTTAATAAAAATTCATTTTCTGGGGCTACTGGCCAGCTTTGGGCACTTTCATGCCCTGACGGAGATTATCAGAATAACCAGCAGACCAAAATCTTTTTGTTTCTGCTACGGTCTGGCTAGATTTCTAAGCTACACAATATCAGCAGAAGAGAAATGTCCACACAAAATGTTTCACTTCCTGTAGTCAGGCAAAGCAGAGATGAGTGAACCTGCAGCTGATCTAACGTTAGATAGAACATTCTCCGGCTGGGCATACGCCCGTTACTTCAAGTTTGTGAAGAATAAGGATATGAAGAACATTGTAGTCAAACGCTCTTTGTTTGCTACACCTAAAGAACTGTTGTTATATCTGACTGTTTTAACCACAACCCCTAGCCCAGTAAGACACCACATCACCTTCTACTGGATGTGTGATGAGCTAATTCAGCATCATGAGCTACATTTAGATTTTGGTGAGAGTAACTTAAAGTAATGCAAAAGTAATGTAATGCCTTACATTTTAAAATAAGAAATCTTGTAATGTAATGCATTACTTTAAAATGAGAGTAACAAGTAATAAATAATGCATTACAGTTTTGAAGTAACTTGCCCAACACTGTTTCTAACGATCAGCATTGGCCATAGTAAACACATATGGGTTGACCTCGACTGCTGATTACTTCTACACAGTGGTGTAGTCTACATGCAGGTATACGCCGTATAACCATTAGAAAAGATCCCAAATTTCCATATAACCACTGAAAAATATTTAAAGACCCACTCCAATGAAAATCATGTTTTATCAGTTTTTAACGTGTTCTTGAGGCATTTTTCTTATGCTACATGACATATCTAAAGACAGTTCAGCTCAAAATTGCATGTCTGAGTGTTTCTGCATTCAAATCACTGTGAATCAGTAGCATCCCCCAGCCACCCCCACGTCAGTACGGAGTTGGACCTAGCTCACCCGCACACAAGGCAGAGAGGACAAAGCAGCGTGCTGTGCTGCAGGTGGGGGAGAGAATCAGATGAAGCTGGAGCTCAGAGCAGCAGACAGAGCAGGTGGATGACTTCTAAGCAACAATCCAGACCACTGAGATCATCATCAGGAAATGTTTGTTCATTCTGGGTAAAAAATAGACCACAGTCTCTGCGCCAACGGCTCCGACCACAACTCAAAGGTGAATTTGTAATGAGAATTTTTAATGTAGAAACTAAGTACTACAAAATGGCACAAGTTTAATGATTTGGGCTAAAAACGGCATAATCAGTAGTTTAAAGACCACTGAGAACTATTTAAAACAGCTAAAAAGATGATTGGAGTGGGACTTTAAAGATGCGTATCAGTATGGTTCTGTGACATAACTTTCATTTTTTGTTCTAAAATCTCCTTTATTTTGCTAAGCAAGCACTTTTTGACCATAGGGGCATCCGTCAAGCATGACTGTAACAGAACTGTTACCACAGGTCAGACCAAGAGCTGCAAACCACACTGACTTTCTCAGTTCACACATCTTTATTCACAATTTATGCCTGCCTCTCTTGGACTCCCTCTCCTGGCCCGCCTGCCACCTTTTGCTACGTTCACACTGCAGGCAACAGTGCATCAAATCCACATTTTGACCTGTGACCAGTGGCGGCTCGTCCATAGGGGGCGCTAGGGCGCCGCCCCACCACTCACAGGAAGGAGAAGAAGAAGATAGGAATCACAAAATATATTTAAAAAAACATAAAAAGTGAACTAAACGATCTATACACACCATATGGACTAAGTGCTGTGTGTAATCTGTGTTTAATAATGTTTTTTTTTACTTTTAACACGGCCGAATCGTCGACGTACTTGTCACGTGTCCTCTCGCGGGCGCAGCAATCTTTACCATTGACTTAATATGGGCTAACTGGCGCATGTGCAGTGGGTCCCCAAACCGTCCACAACGAGAAAGAATAGGAGAGCGGTTGGTCGCATCTTTTAGCGATCGTCGCCGCCTCACAGGGTGAATTCTGCTCAGACCAGGGGGAGGAGATCGCTGATTGGTCAGGTTGTTCACCCCGCCCTGAGGGGAAAACTTTCCACAGGCTGGCACAGTGTGGCTCCATCTGTGCCAATTTGTCACGGCAGCAACACACTACTTCCACTGAATATTTTTTTGTTGTCCAACCTTTTAGCCATCTTTGCTATAATTGTGAAATCATCAGTGACAAATAAAGTTAATTGCTTCAAAACCTGACGTAGCAAACGCTACTAGTAGGTTCCAATGTGTGAAACCTGAGCCAATCGAATTGCTTGTTGTTGAGTTTTTTTCAGCTGGCTGGCTTTCGTGTTAACCAATCACAGGGAGAGAATCCACGTAAACAGGAAAATGATGAATGCGGGCGGGCAAACTCTTATATAGTCTTTGGCAAAACAATGCCAGCAAACAGTCTGATCAGCTAAGCTTTTACGTTGGGATGTAGAATTTCACGAACCGAGTGGATTATTTTTACTACACCACACGGATTATGGCCATAACCTGCAGGTAAGCCTCATTTTAGCTTTTGGCTTCAGGAAATAGCATGCTGCCTCGTTAGCGGCTAGCACCGCTCCATACGGTTTGAACTAAGTGGTACTTCTTGTTTGTGAGTCTGGGCTTTAATCTAAACGCCGGCTGCTTCTGTGAATATCTTGCGTTGTGTCACTGTGTGTTTTTCTGGATACGTGTAGCGTCTATTTTACGGCCTCACGTTTATTTACAGCTTATGGGTGTTCTGTTTGTAGAAAGTGGATTCTATTGATTAGATTTAGCCTACTCCCCTTAAGCGTGTGTGCAGTTTGTGTAATATATGGGTGAATGGATGAATGTTTTTGTCAAAAACATGCCTAATATATTCAAAAACTTTTTTAACAACTTTGTTGCCGGAAGCGCTACTGTAACCGTCAGTTGTGTGACGCTGATGCTTAAGAATCAATGGTAATTTGGCGCCCCCTAGTGGTGATATGTGGTTAGCGCCCCACCCAAAAAAAAAGTCACCGGCCGCCACTGCCTGTGACCCATATCTGATTTCTTCGTGACAGTCTGAACAGCACAGATCAGATTTTTTTAAATCCGATCCAGGTTGTTTCAATATGTAGTACTGATTGCGACACATATGCTAATTTTTTTAAAGCGACTGCAGTCTGAACGGTCATGTCGCATTAAATCCGCTTCCTATCCAAAGTTTTTGAAAGCGACTGCAGTTTGATTGGTCACGTCGCACTAAATCCTCCTCCCACGTCACTGATGAGCGGAGGTGAGCGTCGTGTCAGGACGTTCCTGAGGGGAAGCGCTGAAGAGATGTGCTGAAAGAGGGATTCAGGGGTCTGTGGGACAAGTTTTGGAATTAAAAATACAAGAAAGCATGAGAGCGGGAGGTGCTGCTGGAGCGAAGCGTGTCTCCGGTCTCGGTCTCCGTGAGAGCAGGGCAGGGGTTCTCCGTGAATGAACTTAATACCAAAACATTTTCAGGGAATACTAACTCGGGAAGATGGCGGAAATAATGAATAACATAATTTATAGTTTTTAAAAGTTTCCAGCCCAAAACGAGAGACCCAGGTGTGATCCTGTGGCTGAACTGTCTGTGAGGCTTTCACATCACAACTCCACCTCTCCTGGTTCTGACTGTGACTTCTTGTCTTCTGCGCATGCGGGTCGCTTTGGGGCCGTGAAGCGTTCACACTGCAGAATGTTTGATGTCGCATTTCAGTTATAATGTGAACAGCCATACAAAAAAATCTAATTTACTCAAAAAATCTGAATTGAGCATCAAGACCTGCAGTGTGAACGTAGTCTTTGTGTCCCGTTAAATAAAAAGTAAGCCTGATTTTTATGATGCACGCAACTTGCGTCGCCTCTGTACTGTCCGTAAGAGTGCCTGGGTAGGGTCATACATACAAACCGAATTTGACAATAGAAAATATACAGTTTTAGAGCACTTGGACATCGATGTGAAGGCATAAAATGGAGGAAGTTGTGTTGACAGAGAAAAACATACCAGGGGCTTTTCTTGATGGCGACCCTGCTAATTATCAATTGCCAGAACTGAAGCGCTAATCCTTAGATGCACATGTGGGGACAAATATCATGTGAATTCAAAACCGCGCATTTTTTGCAAAGCTTGCCCTCTTTCCTTGATTTAGTACTTTTAAACACCTGCTGGTTATCTAGAAACCTGGGAGGATAACCAGAGAAACGTTTTAATTTTACATTACATTATGTTGTTTTGCCATTTTGAAGAACATTTAAGATGCACTTTAAGAGCTCAGAGACAGAATTGTGGCAAGGCACAGATCTGGCAATGGTTACCAAAAAATCTCTGCTGCACTTAAGGTTCCTAAGAGAACAGTGGCCTCCATAATTTTTTTATTTATTTCATTTCAATGGAAGACGTTTGGGATGACAAGAGCCCTTCCTAGAGCAGGCCACCCGGGCCAAACTGAGCTACTGGGGGAGAAGAGCCTTGGTGAGAGAAGTAAAGAAGAACCCAAAGATCACTGTGGCTGAGCTCCAGAGATGCAGTCAGGAGATGGAGAAAGTTGTAGAAAGTCAACCATCATTGCAGCCCTCCACCAGTCAGGGCTTTATGGCATAGTGGCCCGTCGGAAGCCTCTCCTCAGTGCAAGACGCATGAAAGCCTGCATGGAGTTTGCTAAAAGACACCTGAAGGACCTGAGATGGTGAGAAATGAGATTCTCTGGTCTGATGAGACCAAGATAGAACTTCTTGGCCTTAATTCTAAGCGGTATGTGTGGAGAAGACCAGGCACTGCTCATCACTTGTCCAATACAGTCCCCACAGTGAAGCATGGCAGTGGCAGCATCATGCTGTGGGGGTGTTTTTCAGCTGCATGCACAGGCTGACTGATTGCAATTAGCCTTTCGCCGAGCACCCACCACCCTTAGTTACTGTTACCAAGTCCGACAATAAGTGGATCAAATACTGCAGCTCTGCAGATTTCCGCGATGGAAAGAAGTAGACAGATGCGTGTCAGTAGGGATGGGTACCTTTGACATTTGAATCGATACGGTACCAATTCCCGGTACCTATGAATCGATACCGGTACTTCACGGTACCTATTTTCGATACTTTTGAGTGTTTAATAATTATTTAAATCTCATTTTTAATTAAAAATTTATTTTTTCTCAATATATAACCATATTTGATAAACATAACAATAAATAACATACAACTGTTTGTATTTTGTCATCGTAGTGTTGTACAAAATTCTTCAATATGAAAACCTTTAACCACAACTGTTTCTAAATGATGCAGAAACTAAAACCCAGCTCCGTGTGCTCCTATTCCTCTCCTTTCCCCTCTGGACNAATTGTGTGATGGTGCGTCCTTGTAGTATTAGAAACTGCTGTGAACTAAATTTACTGTGCATCTTCATTCATTTTGCCGTTCTTTTTCAAACAGTTGATTTTTCCTACTCGGAAGTCGGAATTTCCGAGGAGGAAGTGAACGCACCATTAGCTGATAGCAATGTTAATGATAGCTAAAATATCAAGCTAACACTATCTTAAACATCTGCTGGAGCAGATTAAGATGATGATGCCTCACTTAGATCGTTGTCGCTGGTTTCATCATCACCCAATCACCCACTGCATTTAGTGAAGTGAAGCCAAACTTTATAGCGCGTTCGCTTTCTCCTAGTCGAAATTTCCAAGTTCCGAGGAGAAAGCGAACACACCATTAGCGGAACAGGAGCTAAAATATCAAGATAACGTTATGTTAAACAGTTTATTTACCTGCTGGAGCAGATTAGGACAATGATGCCTCACTTATATCATTGTTGCTGGTTTCTTCATCACCCAGATAGCCATCCCATTTAGTAAAGTGGACCCAAACTTTAGAGCTCTTCCTCTGTGCCATGCTGCTTGCTCTGTTTACAGCTTGCCTGCAGCGACTAGCGACTTTCCGCTCAATCACCGGTGAAACACTTCTCGAGGGGGGAACACATATCGACATAACACCGGCGCTGCTGTCCATTTTTGGCAAATTGCTGTCTCGCAAGTTCTTGTTAGGTCAGGTACCGAAACAAGGCACCGTTTCTTGTCATGTGAATCGGTGCTCGTTCGGTTCGACGGAATTCGGTCGGTGCCTTAAAAAGTACCGGTTCCGGTACCCATCCCTACGTGTCAGCGACATTTTTTGGAGCAATTTCTCCTCAATATCATCCAGATGGAGGCAAAAGGGTTACAGTATGCAGTGGAGGGATACATTAGTGTCGGCTCCGCTGAGCGAAGCGTAGCAGGGAACAAGGAGTTTGGAGTTTGGGAGAAGGTCCGGTGTTTGTTTGGAGTTGTCGGACAGTAACGGTTGCTATGATGTGTGATTGGACAATAGCCATTCTGGGGGCGGGGCCAGCAAAAGGCTAATTGAGGGAATGATGAATGCGGCCAAGTACAGAGATATCCTGGGCAAGAACCTTCTCCAGAGTGCTCAGGTCCTCAGACTGGGCCGAAGGTTTACCTTCCTACATGACAATGGCTCTAAGCACACAGCTAAATTAACGAAGGAGTGGCTTCACGGCAACTCTGTGACTGTTCTTAAATGGCCCAGCCAGAGCCCTGACTTAAACCCAATTGAGCATCTCTGGAGAGACCTAAAAATGGCTGTCCACCAACGTTCACCATCCAACCTGACAGAACTGGAGAGGATCTTCAAGGAGGAATGGCAGAGGATCCCCAAATCCAGGTGTAAGAAACTTGTTGCATCTTTACCAAGAAGACTCATGGCTGTATAAGTTCAAAAGGGTGCTTCTATTAAATACTGACCAAAGGGTCCGAATACTTCGGACCATGTGATATTTCAGTTTTTCTTTTTTAATAAATCTGCATAAATTCTAAAATTATGTGTTTTTTGTCAATATGTGGTGCTGTGTATACATTAATGAATAAAAAAAATGAATTTATTTTAGCAAGCGGCTGTAATATAATGTAATAAAGGGTCTGAATACTTTCCATACCCACTGTATGTGAGATAATTGAAAGAAAAAAAACACTGAATAGGTTCAACTGACAATTCGATTTTATATGGTTGTATGGTTTTTTTATCAGTTAAAGCAAAAATCAGGAGTTTTATCTTTGATGGCACCATCTAGAGGCAAAAAATATACTGCACCTTCAGCCCCTCTCCCTACTTATGTGATTACAGCTGGAAGAAACGTGTGTATATATATATATATATATATATATATATATATATACATATATATATATATATATATATACATATATACACACATTCATACACTGCTCACAAAAATTAAAGGAACGCTTTAAAGAAACACATTAGATACATCAGATCTCAAAATGAAGTTGGATATCTATACAAATAACGACAGGGCAATGTCTTAGGAACAAAAGGAAGCCAAGTCTTTTAATGGAAATAAAAGTTTTCAGCCTACAGAGGGCTCAATTGTGTAGACACCCTAAAATCAGAGTGAAATGAAGATGTGGCAGGCTAGTCCATTATTTCAAAAAGTTAATTTCTGCAACTCAAAATGCTTTTCAGTATCTTGTGTGGCCCCCACGAGCTTGTGTGCATGCTTGACAACGTCGGGGCATGCTCCTAATGAGACAACGGATGGTGTCTTGTGGCATTTCCTCCCAGATCTGTGTGAGGGCATCCCTGAGCTCTTGTACAGTCTGAAGAGCAACCTGGCGCCGCCTAATGGACCGAAACATAATGTTCTTGAGAAAATGCCAGTTGAGCTCTACGGTGCTGGGCAGTGAGCACAGGGCCCACTACAGGACGTCGGGCCCTCAGGCCATCTTCATGAAGTCTGTTCCTGATTGTTTGGGTAGAGACATTCACACCAGTGGCCCTCTGGAGGTCATTCTGTAGGGCACGAGCAGTGCTGAGCCTGTTTCGCCTTGCACAAAGGAGCAGGTATCAGTCCTGCTGATGGGTTGTGGACCTTCTACGGCCCTGTCCAGCTCTCCGAGAATAACCGCCAGTCTCCTGAAATCTCCTTCATGTTCTGGAGATTGTGCTGGGAGACACATTAAACCTTCTTGCTGCAGCACGTGTGGATGTGCCATCCTGGAGAAGTTGGACAACCTGTGCAACTTCTGTAGGGTTAATCGCCTCATACTGCCAGTAGAGATACAGGTCCTTCTCAAAAAATTTGCATATTGTGATAAAGTTCATTATTTTCTGTAATGTACTGATAAACATTAGACTTTCATATATTTTAGATTCATTACACACAACTGAAGTAGTTCCAGCCGTTTATTGGTTTTAATATTGATGATTTTGGCATACAGCTCATGAAAACCCAAAATTCCTATCTCAAAAAATTTGCATATTCCAACCAACCAATAAAAGAAAAGTGTTTTTAATACAAAAAAGTTCAACCTTCAAATAATTATGTTCAGTTATGCACTCAATACTTGGTCAGGAATCCTTTTGCAGAAATGACTGCTTCAATGCGGTGTGGCATGGAGGCAATCAGCCTGTGGCACTGCTGAGGTGTTATGGAGGCCCAGGATGCTTCAATAGCGGCCTTAAGCTCATCCAGAGTGGTGGGTCTTGCGTCTCTCAACTTTCTCTTCACAATATCCCACAGATTCTCTATGGGGTTCAGGTCAGGAGAGTTGGCAGGCTAATTGAGCACAGTAATACCATGGTCAGTAAACCATTTACCAGTGGTTTTGGCACTGTGAGCAGGTGCCAGGTCGTGCTGAAAAATGAAATCTTCATCTCCATAAAGCTTTTCAGCAGATGGAAGCATGAAGTGCTCCAAAATTTCCTGATAGCTAGCTGCATTGACCCTGCCCTTGATAAAACACAGTGAACCAACACCAGCAGCTGACATGGCACCCCAGACCATCACTGACTGTGGGTACTTGACATTGGACTTCAGGCATTTTGGCATTTCCCTCTGCCCAGTCTTCCTCCAGACTCTGGCACCTTGATTTCAGAATGACATGCAAAATTTGCTTTCATCTGAAAAAAGTACTTTGGACCACTGAGCAACAGGCCAGTGCTGCTTCACTGTAGCCCAGGTCAGGCGCTTCTGCCGCTGTTTCTGGTTCAAAAGTGGCTTGACCTGGGGAATGCGGCACCTGTAGCCCATTTCCTGCACACGCCTGTACACGGTGGCTCTGGATGTTTTCACTCCGGACTCAGTCCACTGCTTCCGCAGGTCCCCCAAGGTCTGGAATCGGTCCTTCTCCACAATCTTCCTCAGGGTCCGGTCACCTCTTCTGGTTGTGCAGCGTTTTCTGCCACACTTTTTCCTTCCCACAGACTTCCCACTGAGGTGCCTTGATACAGCACTCTGGGAACAGCCTATTCGTTCAGAAATTTCTTTCTGTGTCGTACCCTCTTGCTTGAGGGTGTCAATGATGGCCTTCTAGACAGCAGTCAGGTCGGCAGTCTTACCCATGATTGCGGTTTTGAGTAATGAACCAGGCTGGGAGTTTTTAAAAGCCTCAGGAATCTTTTGCAGGTGTTTAGAGTTAATTAGTTGATTCAGATGATTAGGTTAATAGCTCGTTTAGAGTACCTTTTCATGATATGCTAATTTTTTGAGATAGGAATTTTGGGTTTTCATGAGCTGTATGCCACAATCATCAATATTAAAACAATAAACGGCTTGAACTACTTCAGTTGTGTGTAATGAATCTAAAATATATGAAAGTCTAATGTTTATCAGTACATTACAGAAAATAATGAACTTTATCACAATATGCTAATTTTTTGAGAAGGACCTGTAATTACTCAAGCCAAAACTAGCACGAGTGGAAAACCAGCCAAAAAAAGATCAAGAGGGAGAAACTTGAAATGACCACATGTTAAACCAGTCCTGTTTTGAGGGTTTTGTAATTGTTGCCACTTTAGTGCACCTGTCGTTAAGTCCATGAACACCAATACAGCTGAAAGTGATTAACAATGCCCTCAGTTGCTTAATCAACCAGAAAATTATCAGACAGGTTTAATTGATTTCATGCCAGGCCCAATAAAAAAAGTGTTCCTTTAATTTTTATGAGCAGTGTACATACATATATACACTACCGGTCAAAAGTTTTAGAACGCCCCAATTTTCCAGTTTTTTTATTGGAAATTATGCAGTTTAATGTGGCATTGCACTCTGAAATGAAAGCATAGTACAAATAGGCAATTGGAATTAAAAAAATAAATCATGGAATCAATTAGAAAATAGACCAAAATGTATTCTAAACTTTTGACTCATCAAAGTAGCCACCTTTGGCAGATATAACAGCTGAACACACTCGTGGCATTCTTTCTACAATAGAAATCAAATATTCTTCAGAAAGTTCTTCCCATATCTGTTGCAGAAGTTCCCATAAATGTGTGGCACTTGTAGGTTGCTTTGCTTTCACTCTTCTGTCCAGTTCATCCCAAACCAGCTCCATGGGGTTGAAGTCTGGAGACTGTGCTGGCCACTCCATGTTTTCAAGCTTACCATCTTGTTCTTTTTTCCTGAGGTAGTTCTGGCATAGCTTGGACTTATGTTTTGGGTCATTATCTTGCTGTAGGATGAACCCCTGACCAACTAGGCGCATACCAGAGGCTACTGCATGGCGCTGGAGCAGGTGTGGCCAACCCGCGGCTCTCGAGCCTCATGCGGCTCTTTGCCTGGTTTCATGCGGCTCTTAGGGCGCACTCACATTAGGGCCATTCGAACCATGCTGTGCCCAGGTATGATTGGGGAGAGTGTGGCAGTTTGCCAGTCCTGGTTGTTTTTTTCTTCTCGTCTTTTACATGCTTCCATATGTCTCTAAGCCTCTTTTATAAAACAATGCCGCCAATTTGCCGCAACGCCGATGCGGCATCAGGGAGCGTGAGGTCGTTTATAAGAGCTCAGACCGTGGCGGTAATGTTGCGCAATCATGTCCGTTTTATATAAGATTACGCGATGGCGGCAAAAAGGAGGTATGGGGGCAGTCTCTGAACTGTCGCGGACTTCCGTGTATTTTGGACATAACTTGCTTTTTATTGCGATCGAAGCAGCGCTCCTTAAGTTTTTATTTTAACAACCAGCTACAGGTGTGTGTGTCCTCCACCATCCCTGTGAGCTGTCAGATGATCTGAGCTGCAGATCTAACGGAGAGAAGCTCCCTGAGCACCGCATCGGTCCAGTTTATCATCTCAGCTGGTTCTGTTTACAAATGAAAGTAAACACGCGCTTA